>MU223802.1:1772969-1785877 GCA_018584345.1 Thuja plicata | reverse complement strand
CCCATTGGGACCCATTAGGACCCATTACGACACATTAAGACCCATTAAAACACATTAGATCCCCTAATGGGGACCTAAAGTGTTCTAACGGGTCTTAATGTGTCGTAATGGGTCCTAATGTGTCGCAATGGGTCTTAAGTGGTCCTAGGACCCCTTAAGACCCATTTGGACACATTACAACCCCTAAGGATACTTATTATGCATTTTGACCTCTTAGGACCTATTATGTCTCATGAGGGTCCTAATGTGTTGGGTCTTAATGTGTTGTAATGGGTCCTAATGTGTCCAAACGGGTCTTAAAGGGTCCTAGGACCACCAAAGACCCGTTTGGACACATTAGGACCCATTATGGTCTTAATGTATTGTAATTGGTCCTAATGTGTCCAAACAGGTCTTAAGGGGTCCTAGGAACACTTAAGATTGATAGTGATACATTAGGATCCATTACGACACACGAAGACCCATTAAAACACATTAGATCCCCTAATGGGGACCTTATGTGTTCTAATGGGTCCAAATATGTTGTAATGGGTCCTAATGTGTCCCAATGGGTCTTAAGGGGTCTTAGGACCACTTAAGACCCATTTGAATAGATTAGGACCCCTAAGGATACTTATTCCATGTTTTAACCCACTTAGGACCTGTTACAACCACTTACTTTATGTTAATACATTCTAAGGGGTCATAATGTGTTCTGAGGGGTCTTAATAGGTTCCTAGGAATTATTAATGAGTCCTAAGGGATCGTAAAGAGTCCTAAGGGGTCCTATTGTGTTCTAAGGGTTCTTAATAGGTTCCTAGGAATTATTAATGAGTCCTAAGAGATCATAAATAGTCCTAGGACCCCTTAAGACCTGTTTGGACACATTATGACCCAATACTACACATTAAGACTCATTAGGACACATTAGGTCCCCATTAGGGGAACTAATGTGTTCTAATGAGTCTTGGTGTGTCGTAATGAGTCTTAATGTGTCCCAATGGGTCTTACGTGGTCCAAGGATTCCTTAAGACCTATTTGGACACATTAGGACCCATTAAAACACATTAAGACCATAATGGGTCCTAATGTGTCCAAATGGGTCTTAAGGGATTCTAGAACCACTTAAGACCCATTGGGACACATTAGGACCCATTACGACACACTAAGACCCACTAGAACACATTAGATCCCCTAATGGAGACCTAATGTGTTCTAACGAGTCTTAGTGTGTCGTAATGGGTCCTAATGTGTCCCAATGGGTCTTAAGTGGTCCTAGGACCCATTAAGACCTGTTTGGACACATTAGGAGCCATTACAACACATTAGGGGCCCTAATGTTTTCTAATGGGTCTTAATGTGTCGTAATGGGTCCTAATGTGCCCCAATGAGTCTTAAGTGGTCCTAGGACCCCTTAAGGCCTATTTGGACACATTAGGACCCCTAAGGATACTTATTACACATTTAAACCCACTTAGGACACGTTACAACCACTTACTATATGTTAATACATTCTAAGGGGTCCTAATGTATTCTAAGGGGTCTTAATAGGTTCCTAGGAATTCTTAATGAGTCCTAAGGGATCATAGAGAGTCCTAAGTGATCTTAATGTGTTCTATGGGTTCTTAATAGGTTCCTAGGAATTATTAATGAATGCATTTTAAGGGGTTATAAGGGTCCTAAATGGTCCTATGATCCATTAGGACCCCTTATGATACATGGTGGGTCCTAAGGGGTCTTAATGTGTACTAATTACTCCTAAGGGGTCATAGGACTCGTCAATGAGTCCTAGGACCCCTTATGACACTTTACGATACATTATGGGTCCTAAGTGGTCCTAATGAATGTATTAAGGGACAACAACAGACTTAGGGTCTTGATGCATATTAAGGGGTAGTAATGCATGCTAAGAAGTCATTAATGGTCCTAGGCTATATAATGGGTGCTAAGCTAGGGTCATAGAATACATTATGGGACATAAAGGGGTATTAAGGGGTGGATATGTTAATGAGCTCTAAAGGGTCATGTAGTTGTTGAATAAGGAGTACTAACATGGGTCCTAGGATACATAATAGGTCATAAGGGTTTTCAAGTACATAATAGGTCCTAACGAATAATAATTACGAATTGTACGATTGTAAATGGTCTTTATTTTATGTGCAATTGATGTACATATAAGAATTTAATTCAATGTGTTAAAATTCTATACTGCTTTTAGTGTAAGTTAGTGGTTTACGATTTCTATATATTCAAAATTATTTGTTTCTAGGGTTTTGATTGTGAGTTATTTATTTAGGGTTTTGATCGTGAGTTATTTATTTAGGGTTATGATTACAAGTTTTTGGTTTAAGGTTTATATTTAAGGATGTTAATTTTTTAAATATGTTTCATCATGTGTACGTACATGCAATTTTTACATTTTCAGTAAAAAGTTAAAAAATGTATATCTATATACATGAAAAACTATTTTTTTAACATTTGTAGAGTAAAACTATATGAAAAAACTAACTAATCATTTTAAAAAAATATTTTTTTTTACATTTCAACAATAAAATTATATGAAAAAATTAATTATAAATGAAAACCCTATTATTTTAACATTTCTACAATAAATCTAAAAAAAATTAACATACAAATTCATTTTTCGTAATAAAAATAAAAAAAACTATCTAAATTGATTAAAAATTTGTAAAAATAACATAAAATGACAAAAAATCCAAAAAGGGCCTACTTGGAGAGGTTTCTGGCAGGAGAGGAAATGAGGTAGAGCTCTCAAACTGGGGGGATGTTTGTGAAAAATGAGTCCACCCCGTTAAAAAAAAATAGTTTTCAGAAACGGGGCCCCGTTACAATCGTCACCCCGTTTTGAAATGGGGTGGCATTCGTAACGGGGTCTCGTTTCTAAGCGGGGCCCATTTTTTAAAAAAATTGGTTCGGGGCCTTGTGCCTTGTGGGGTCCCGATTTGAATTTCAGCTCGGGACCCCAACGCGTAATGTGACCCCATTTTGTAAAAGTATGTTTCACAAAATCGACTAAGTGTAAAATTTCCATGAGAAGTGGACTCGTCTTCTTTCTTACACCCTAATGGAATTCATTTTTGATGTTGTTTTTTTTAAAATATATCTATTAAATTGCTAATCTGGATGTTTATGATGCTAGCATTTTAAGATTCCCAGAACTATCACATAGATTAGATCAGGGGGATTTTCCTATAGCTGGTATTATTGATTTTAAGATATTCACGGCTAGTAATTCCTTTCGAGGTGTGTTTGCTACTATTTTGAATGTTGTGCGAGTTTGTTATGACATACTTCCTAGATTCCACCACTAAGTGTTGTTGTCACATCTCAAGATTCAAATTTTACATTTGATGAGCTGTCATAACATCGCTCTGAGGTTCACCTTCTTCTATCTCATGAAGATTCTTCTTCAGCGGGGACTCTAGCGAGTGCCCCTTCTCCTTCTGGTTGGTTGAGGTTTGTAGTAGGGCTACATGATATTGTATATTGTAACTTTTTTGGCTTAGGTTATCTGATGCGCCAAACTTATATTATAATTTGGGGTTGGGATGGGTTAAACATACATGACTATATCTAGGTATGGCCTTGTCACTTATGCTACATTTTTTAATATTTTTTCTTGGGTTTCGGGTTGGGTCAAATTTATGGAACTGTATTGGGTATGGTATTTTACAGTACTATTGGAAAAATGTGTCTTAGGTCTTAGGTTTGCATCATGGGCTATAATCAAAGGTTTTCTTCCTAGTTCTTTCCTGTTGGTATGCTCCCCTAAACGAGGTTCAATGTATACTTTTTATTATTAATAAAATGTATACATTTTTATTTAAAAATAAAATAAATTTTAACAATATTTATTTTAAATACATTAAATTTTCAAGTTTAAAGCTAATGGAATTGGTTAAAGATTATTTTTCTTTTATTATTTTAAAATTTAAAAAATATTATCATTGTTAATTTTAATTTTTGTATTCTTTAATTAATACAAAAGATGATTATTTATTTATTATTTTAGAAATTTGAGGATATTATTTTTGTTAATTTCTGTTTAAACTAAAATGATTTTTTCACAATATTTTATTTTGAAATATATTAAATTTTCAATTTTAAAGCTAATTGAATTGGTTTAAAAAATATTTTATAACTACCTCTTATATCACCCTCCATTTTTATTTTTATCGAGTCAAAATAAAATTGTTGGTGATATTGAAAAATGAGTTTACAATATATATTCATTGAACATTTCCTATCATTATTGGACAAAATTTTGTGAATGAAAGTATTTTATGATTTAAAACATGTGTACAAGGAAAATGGTTCTTTTTCTATTGCACGCACAAAAACATGCGACTCTAGTATTACCTCATTTGTTAGTTGAGAGTTGATCTTACTCAATATTTAAACTAAAACTTTAAATTATCATAATTGGAAAGCATATCATAAAGCATAAAAATAGTTAGGATAAAACGATTAGACACAAGATAAAAATAAATGAAGTATATTAAAAAAAAGTCATTTAAAAAAGGAAAATAATAATCTATCTAGAAATGCGACTTCTAGAAAAAGGTACAAACAAATTTGTTCAAAATAGACATAATTTTCTCCTCGATTTCTAATTCGCTGCAAATGCTTGTTCGAAAACAATAAACCCAAATAAAACTAAACAAGTGATACTTTTTAAATTAAAAGCAAGCTCTGTATCCTGCAACAATAACAAAAAGTTCTTACACATTTTGCCTAACCCCACTCAAACAACAATTATCTTTTCTGGGCTGTCCGTCCATGCAAAAATCTTTACTAATCATAAATTACTTTATGCAATACATATCAAATCTCAAGAACTCTATCATTCAAACAAATACTGAAAGTTACAGTAAACCTGTCATATTATGGTATTAAAACCAAGTCGTATTACAGTATTCTCCATCTAACACACTTTAAAGCTTTTAGATTTCAACGAATTAATATTAATTACAGTCAAATGTCGACACCCAGTTTTAATAAAGTCTATAATCAAATATGGAGGCAGATAAAGTCTATAATCAAATATGGAGACTAAAATACCAAGCTTTGAATAGCATGAACCTGGTTTTTAATGTTTTTAAATATTTCCTTTTGCCCTAATTCAATATGTCCGTGACACAGTAGAATGTGGAAGAATAATAATCACGTTCTTTGTCAACGTAGACAATAATGAGAATCTGCCACGTTGAAGAGAGAAGATTGAGTAAGACGTAGTGCTTGTCCTTTGTGGAGTGGAAACAATGGGTCTCCGCGCATAATCAATCTAAAGGACGCCCACCTTTTGCAGTACACCTCATATTCCATACCACGTTGGCAACATTAACACGTGTTGAACTGTCATCCACTATGGAAATGGAAAAGGAAATGGATTTTTTTGTAGTCCATTATGTAGGTGGTTTATTCTTAGGTCAATAGTTGATTATAGTATATAAGACTATCTTATACTTAATGTAGGAGGCATTTAGGCGTGCTACAAACAAGACTTACATACAAGATTTGAACTGATTATCATATAACAGCAATGAGGAGACTTAGAATAAAATGTGAATGTGTGTACTTGTAGACTTCATGTGGCTGTGTTTGAGGATATTGATCACACAAGCAAGATTTGAAAGATGAAAGATTTGAACTGACTTCCGTATAATGGTGGTGAGGAAACTTAGAACAAAATTTGTGTACTTGTGGGCTTCAGTGTGCCTGTCTTCAGTGCTTAATGGTATTGATCACACACAAGCAAGATTTGAACTGACTTCCATATAACAGCAGTGACGAAACTTAGAATAAAATGAGTGTACTTGTGGACTCCATGCTGCCTGTCATAAGTTTTGATGGTATTCAGACACAAGCAAGATTTGAACTGACTTTCATATAATGACAGTGAGGAAACTTAGAATAAGAAAAGTGTGTATTGATGGGCTCCATGTTGTTAGTCAGGAAACTTAGAATAAAATGAGTGTACTTGCGGACTCCATGCTCCCTGTCATAAGTTTTGATGGTATTGAGACACAAGCAAGATTTGAACTGACTTTCATATAACGACAGTGAGGAAACTTAGAATAAGAAAAGTGTGTATTGATGGGCTCCATGTTGTTTGTCCTAAGTGTTTGATGGTATTGATCACACAAACAAGATTTGAACTGACTTCCATATAATGACACTAAGGAAACTTAGTTTAAGAAAAGTCTGCATTAATGGGCTCCACATCGTCCATCGACCTAAGTGTTTGATGATATTGATTAGACATCCTTGGTTGGCCCCATATAAGGAAAGAGAACCAATAGCTGTTATAGCTAACTTCACACACCATAAGCTCCTAGACGGTACATCGAATTTTGACAACAAAAAAAAAGTGGTTGTATTTGTATGTGACTTAACTACTTATAGCTATTGTTTGGCTTCTGGACAGTAAAGACAAACCTTTTGGGATCTATTATGCTCGTAACGGTCAAAAAGTGGTCATTTAAAAATGTCGTCCAAAATATGTTCCCTAGTGTCCCTTACCTATTCACTTTTACAACCAAAACATTTGCAGAATTGATCCAATACTTATACACAAATGCCCCAATAATTGTGTGATATTGGTACCAATAAAGTTGCACATCTGATACTAATTACCAATAGGCAATAATTTTAGATGACTTTTAATTAGCGAAATCCAATGGATGGTAATTGAGACATGGACGGCAGTTGGATGCTTCCCTTGTATACTATGGGTTCAATATACATTGGCATATTGCTACTGTTTATGCTGCTTCAAAACAAATAAGATATCCAGCTATTGTTATCTTAATCTGTGAGGAGTTTTGGTTCGATAGCTTGCAGTATGGGACTATATATTTTTTGGTCAATAGATGACTTATAGTATATAAGACTATCTCACACTCTACAACTCCATATAGGAGACATCTAACTGTACTACAAATAAGACATACATGTCCTACCCTACAAAATTTGAACTAATGACTTCAAAATAGAAGAGATTAGGAAACTTAAAATATGTAGAGGGTGTATTAATAGACTCCGCTCCTAAGTGTTTGATGGTGTTGATAAGACATCCCTATTCGATGGTGGTATTTATAAAGACATCCCTAGCTGGCTCTATATATATAATATCAAAGCTATGTATTGATGTAGCACTATAGTTTTTGCTGCTACAGGCACAAATATGATATCCAGATGTTTTTATCTTCATCGTGGGGAGTTTTGATTCGGTAGCCGGTCAACACCCATAAAGAATGCCACAATAAACTGTAAGTCAACATATGTGGGTGGCCCAAGCAAAAAAGTCAAACAAAACAGGCTCAAACATCATCCTAAGGTGTCTGTATGTCAACCCCTAACACCTTCATGAAAACTGCCATGATTTCACAGTAGACTACCAAGACAAACAAGTGCTATAAATGCAGGAATGGAGTCAGGGCGAAATTGGGGTCTTGGAATGAAAGAGGTGTCAAGAAGAAGAAAATTCAGATGTTCTAGGCGGTGAATTTCGTATCTAGAACGCAAGGGTTGACTTGCCTAATTGGTTTATTTTTTCGTTCTTTTTTTAAGTCAGGAAGACTAGGTCGTTTTGAGGGGGCAGTAGACTTTTCTTTTCTTCCCCAGTTTAAAAGAAAAATTGTCTTTGACCCACTAAATTTATCTTTCTTGAATTTAATCCTACATTAGGAAGCATACTTGACCAGAAAATAATATATATATGCATATTGATCTTTAGATTGTAATTGAATTTATCCTCCGCTAGATTCTGCAATGGCCATGGTGTTGTGTAAGAGAGACTTTGAGGCAGAGGAAGAGGCAGAAAAGAGTCATTTTGTTGGGGTAAAGCATATGACTGATGTGGGTTTGCAGAGACTTCCCACCAAATATGTGCTCCCTGTCACTGAGCGTCCAATTGTGAAACCGGTAGCTGTCATTCAAGAAAGACATTTGCCAGTCATAGACATTTCTGGTCTAGGAGGTGACAGGCACTTGGAGGTTGTGGCTGCCATTAGTCAGGCTTGTCAAGAGGTTGGATTCTTTCAGGTATAACAAGTAATTATGTATTATTGACTACTTTTATTGGTGTGATGTGTCAAATACAATCTTTATGTTTTGGCACTAAAGTTGCAGATTTGATTTATAGTCAAGAACATAGAGATTTGCAGCTTGAAGTTATTGTTCCAATCTTGGTGGTGGTATATGCTGTAGAAACAATTCGAACATGGGTTTAAACTTCGAATGATATTAACTTAGGAAGTTTCTCTTAAATTTAGTACTTATCTAAGAAATGATTATATGAACTCTGACTTAATGAATCTCATTATAATGTTATTATGTTCATTTTATAGATTGTCTGGGGCACCCCCATGTAGAAAAGTTTGTGATGGCTAATGGTGGTGTTGATGGAATATTCAGCAATTCTTTTCAATTATATATAGTTTTTTTTAAAGTTTTCATGATAAGTCTATATGTCTTTGAATGTATTTAGCATTTCTATATAACAAAATAAAAGTAATTAATTCATTTATCATCATTTGATCAGGTGGTTAACCATGGTGTTCCTGTAGCCATGATAAGAGATATTATCAGAGTGGCAAAAGAGTTCTTCGAATTGCCTCTAGCAGAAAGGAAGACATACATGTCTGATGACATGACGACACCTGTGAGATATGGAACCAGTTTCAATCAACTCAAGGATCAAGTCTTCTGCTGGAGAGATTTTCTCAAGCTCTACTGCCAACCCAGCCAAAAATGGCTTCATCTCTGGCCTTCAAACCCTCCTGATTTTAGGTCAGTCATCAAGCCAACCACTATTAAGTAGATTGCACTTATATTGTTGTTGGAATATTAAGTATTTGCTTTTAGTTTTAGTTTTCCCTCTTTATTTTAAATGTATCTAATACTTCTATGAAACAATTGTAATTTCTTCTTCTTTTTAAGAAATTCTTGTAATCTCTTAATCAATAAAACAATTAATTTCAATTTTAATTTTGTATTTTGTTCATCTATATCTTTTGTCCAACTCCACAGCTAAACTTTGCCTACGTGCACAAATAATGTTAATGCAGGAACGTGGCATTAGACTATAGTGAGGAGATGGTATCAATGGCAGAGAAACTGATGAGCGCCATTGTAGAGAGTCTGGGATTACCCCAAAACTACGTAGAAAAAGTTTGCAAAGATGGCAGCCAGGTTATGGTTGCTAACTGTTACCCGGCATGCCCAGAACCAGAACTCACGTTTGGCATGCCACCACATACAGACTATGGTTGCATGACAATACTTTTGCAGGACTCTGTGGGAGGCTTGCAGGTGCTCAGAAATGGTGAATGGGAAGCAGTCCATCCTGTACCAGATTCTTTCATTATCAATATTGGGGATCACCTAGAGGTAATAGTTTTGCAAATTCCAATAAAATTTAAAACCCAAGATAGACTTTTATGTAACTGGTACAAAGTTTAAGTGAAATGGTCAGCAGATCAATTCTATTCTCATTGTTATTCATGTCTAATTTCTAAATTATTAGTGGTATAAATTTTTTACAGTTCACAATATCAATGTGTATGGAGTTTTACATTTGATTTGCTAACATTTTTAACATTAATATTTAAGATCATATTTTATAATTCATCAGAATAAATTTTCCTTAGAAAAAAGAACAAAAAAAATATTACAAATTTGAATTAGAGAAATAGATACAAAGAATGGTCAACTATCCACCGAAAAGAACCCTAGATTGACCTAAGTTTGATTTCATTTTCTATGATTTTTAGGGTTTCTGCAATGTCTCTCTATATGTATGTAGATACATACATATCTATGAGGCAGACAATGCTCTTTCCAACAGATTGGTTTGTAGATTTGTATTGTGTTGAATCTTAGTTTCATAGTCTTGATTTTGCCCTTTAAACTTAATCTTTAGCTTTGCACATACCAGTTTAGAACTGATAGTATTCATATAATATGGTGGTTTTTAAGTTTCTCTTCTATTTACTCTCATTTCAAAGGGACTTCTGAAATAGAGAATCTCAAAGCCCTGACAATATATATTTCTATTGGGACAGCTTTTCGACCACTTTGCTTTAGTACAGTTTGTTTAAAACAAAAGGTGTATAAATTGTCGTGCATGCACCCACTCCATTCTCTCTCTCACCAATCTTTTGGATGTTTGACTTGGATATTTCAAATCTGTGGAAGATATCATGGTGGTATCAATGGATTCATTAAATCTTACAGGACATATTTCAATAAGTATCAATGATTAAACTTTTGCCTAAGTCTTTGTGTCATTGTATATATGTTAGCAGGTTTTGAGCAATGGAAAATACAAGAGCATAACGCACAGGGCAGTGGTAAACTCAGAGAGATCGAGAATTTCAGTAGCAACTTTATTGAGCATGCCCTTCGAATCAAACATTGGCCCTGCTCCAGAGCTCATTGATGAACATCACCCCCCACTTTACAGGGAAACAAACTTCTCTGACTTCCTTAATCTCATGAGCACCAACACATTCAAAGCAAGAGCATTGTTGGACTCCCTCAAACTCGAATGATTTGTGACATTAATCTTTGCAATGAATGAGCTGAGCAGAAGCAGCTAATATTTAGTATTTTATGGAGGAATAAGCCATCCATATATATATAATAACGAGTTGGAAAGTTTTGCTTGCAATAAGTATTCTACTTGTTCTAATTAATAAGATATGCGTTTGTCTGATCTATTGGAGTTCTTGTCTCTCATGTCTCAGCACTGAATTTATTCTCAACGATAATATATTGTATGTACTTAATTCATAACTGAAATGTTTTTGACTCTCTTGTCACAGAGAGAATAGTATGGTATTTACTGCTATCATCGAGTTGTTTATTTAGTAGAAAAAGTAGTTAACCTAAAAAGAATTTAGCAAGTACAACCATGTGCACACCATCATTCAAATAGAACAAAGGCCATAAGAGAAAAAAGTGAGTCAACGTCTCTCATTCTCGACATACTCCATGCCAGTCGAGAAACTACTTCCTTTCTGTTTAAGGATGATTATTTTCCTCGAGTGGGATGACAATGAAAATGTGTTTGAATGAGTTTATATATAAAAGTGGAATGGAGCATGAGAAAATAAAATTGTTTGGATGAAAAAAAGATAATGTGTCTATTTTTTTAAATCATAAATTTGGTGTAAACAACTCTTATAAAGTACATAAATGTTCATGAGGTGGTTTCCTACTAATAAGGTGGATAACCTAATGTATAAGCTATAGAGACAATCCTTGGTGAACGGAACCAATTTTCTACTCTTGGCCCTTTTTCATCTGGTAAGAAACAACTAAATCGCACTCTATCAAATTCAGAAGACATACCTTTTGCGGATCCAAGAACTTTGATGTGGAATCAGCTATCCAAAAGGAGAAAGGCCTTCTTTGTAGGTTTGTTGATTTTTAGTCAACTCTGTGGTTCCTAAAAGACTAGATTAAAAAAAAGGTAGGGCATTAATTTCTCAATTCAAGCCTCACCAAAAAGAAAATTTTGAATGATTTCCATAAATGTAAGGATGAGAAGGCTAGGGGTTTAAAAGAGTAGCCCCTCATTTGGGATAATGTTGGGTTCTTCATACAATATTGGCTTCCAATTTTGATCTTACACATTGGTCTACAAGCTCAATTCTAGCTTGCACCATACTTTCTAATTTATCTACAAAATTAGATGACAATATCAATAAAGGTCTCTTTGGGATCTAAATGTACATCAATGTTGAGGTGGACATGTATAAACATCTACCAAGCTAGATCAATCTCCTAAGGAACTTAGAAGGAAATTGTAGAAACGGAAGTCTATGTACTTGTAGGTGCTCTTTCTACCAAAAAGTGGGGCTTTTATTTAAATTTTAAAAATTGAGAAGGAAAAAGGTTCAAAAAATCAAAGACTCTTGATGTGGTAGGGTAAAACAAGGAGGATATGCGTGAATTTTCTAGCTCTCCATTGAAGGTGTCCAGACAACATAAACATTCATATTGTGGACAAAGATAGGTTGACTAAGGTGTTTAGCTGAAGTCCAATCTTAGAAGTATAGTATAATGTCATAAGTTATAAATATTTACCCTTGTATTAGAGCCCAAATATCCCTTTTTAATTTCTTACCACCCTATATATGCCCTTGTCTTCTTAAATTAACAAGGTAATATAGTAATTCTATTGGAATCTTAGTTAAATATTAATGTATGCATATTTATTTCTCTTTCCATGGTTAGTGATTATTCTAATGGTAATGATTATGTGTCAAAAGATATTTTCTTGCAAAGATAGGACTTGTGAAAGAAGGAGAGAAATTTATGAGTGTCACTTCTATAAAGATCTAAAATTCATATTATCTCTAAACTATCACACATTAGATCTTTACAAAGGGAATTATGGAATTATGGATATAGATATCTCCTATTGTAATTGGAGTTGCAAGTCTCATCAAAGCATTAGTTCTCCAAAAAAAAAAGACTCGTAGTTTATGATATATATCTCAAATAGCTTAATTGATTTTCATTTAATATAGTTTATGATACATATCTCAAATATAGTTTATGATTTAATATAATTATGGAAATACTTTTGCAGACAATGTGTCTGACGCTTGGAGCCCTTGCATGAGAGAAGGGTTAGCCCTTGGGTGCTGGTTGTTGTAGGTAATGTTTGAGTACTTTATATAATCATGAAATGCAAGTATGGGGTCATAGAAAACATGCAATGAGCAAGCTCATCTTCCTTTATGGAATGAATCCAAAAAGACGAGTCCTTAAAAGGTAAACTTTTTTTTTTACATAGCTCTTAATATGAAATAATATTTGAGAAATTTTACGATAGATAAATTATATATTCTAACCAAATTGAAAACTAATTCAATCCATGTTCTCATGTGGTT
>MU223802.1:1734744-1761488 GCA_018584345.1 Thuja plicata | reverse complement strand
CAGAAAGAAGTTCCAAGGGGTTGGCCATCCTTCCTGTTAGGATTGGCCATGTTCAAAAGGATATTTTGTTTCAAATAGTTGATGCTGGACCCCTTGCATATAATATCTTACTTGGTAGGCCATGGATTCATGACATGCAAGCAATGCCATCTACCTACCATCAATGTGTTAAGTTCCCTTACAATGGAATAGAGATTTGTATACCTAGGGATAATACTTTATCTGTTAATTCAATTTCAGCAAGGGCTCAGGTTCCCCTCAATAGAGAAGCAGAAGATTTTGAGGCTACTTTGGCTGAATGCAAAGACAAGTTTAAGTCAGTAGACCTTAGCATGGGGGGGTATCAACTCAACTCCCTCACATCATTACCAGTCTCACCTCAGTCTTATGGTAAACCTTCAAAATAGATGAAGCCTTCCTCTTCAGATATGACCTTGTTTGGAAAATTTATAGAATCATCAGTGCCTATTCAAAATGAGAAAGAGGAAACATTTGTTAGAGATTGGGTATATAGAGAAGAAAAGTATAAGCACAATGAGAATTTATCTCCTTCTCCTAAAGCTTATGGGAGAGGATATACTTTTTTCAAGAATATGGGCTATCCTAGGTATGGCCCTCTTAATCACAATTTGGATGCTAGGTCTGAACTTCTTGATCATGCTAAATTTGGATGCAAGTCTAAGAAACCAATTGGCCTAGGATTTGAAACATGCAAAAAGCATACCAATCATCTCTTCGAGAAATTGGATAGTGACGATGAACCAAAGTATGAACCTAATTTGACAAATCAACAAGATATGTGTGAAGATTGGGTCCCTTCCACTACTCTCCTTTGGGGAGATTCAAATATTTCAGCCACCCATGCATCAGTTGCAACTTTAGAATAGGAATCAGATATAGAGTATCCTTTGAGAAAGCGTAAAAGAAAGAATCTTGTTAATTTAATGGAAAGAGAAAATGCTACTTTTGATGAAACTAGACCTTCAACATCATGATGTCCCAAGCCTTCATGGTGTAAGCATCCTAGTCGTAGTTCAGATACCAGTTCTAATGAGTATGAATGGGACTCTTTTCCAGAGCCCTCAACAGTTGATAGAGATGTTGATGTTGTACACATTTTTAGTTCTCCACTTGAGGTAACCAATGAGTCATGTGTAAGATTAGAGGTTTTGAACCCACATGTTGCCTTAGTGGATGATTCTTTGGTTGTTAGGATGAATCCTGATTTGGGTAGCTTAGAGGGATACTTGACAGACTCTGACTCTTCGGTCACTAGCGATAATATCATTCATATTTATAGCCTTGAACCAGTCATTAACTTGCCTCTTGTTCATCCTGACCTTATTGATTGGTCTCAATGCTATCAAGAACCTGAGCTTTTGACATTCCAAAATGATTATGAGATAGCTTGTTACCTAAATGCCATTGAAACTGTAGTCTCTTCCACCAGTGAAACGGCTACCAGTATGATAGAGCCAGACATTAAGTACCTTAGTCACAAGATAAAGAGAATAGAAAATAAAAAGAATAGGAGTTCTAATGGTGAAAACCACTATGTGGTAGTGTCAGAACCAAAAAAGAGTAAAAAGAAATGACGTATCCAACGGTGAAAACCTCTCTGAGGCACCTAAGGATGAGGTACTTGATCATCTCCCCAGTTATTTTTAGGATTGATCTTCAGTTCTCATTGAGCCATCACAAGCAGTTAATTTGGGTACAAATGAGGCTCCACAGATAGTACACTTGGCTAAGTCTTTGTCACCAACAGAAAAAGAGACTTACACTAAGTTCTTACAAAGAAAGAAGATCAATTTTTCATGGACTTATTTAGATATGTCGTGATTGGACATAAATCTTATTATGCATCACTTATCTATAGCTCCAAATGTCAAACTAGTTAAACATAAATTGAGGAAAATGCATCCTCATATAGCTCTTTTAGTCAAAGCCGAATTAGAGAAACTCCTTGGAGAAAAATTCATAAGAGCTATTGCTTATGCTGAATGGATATCAAACATTGTACCAATTTCCAAACATGATAAATCCATTTGAGTTTGCATAGATTTTAGGGATGTTAATAGAGCATGCCCAAAGGATGATTTTCCACTCCCCAATATAGACATGATAGTGGATATGACTGTGGGTTATGAGATTTATTCTTTGATGGATGGTTTTTCTGGGTACAATCAAATTAAGATAGCTCCCAAAGATCAAGAAAAGACTGCATTCACTTGTGCATGGGGTACCTATTGTTGGAACGTTATGCCTTTTGGATTAAAAAATGTAGGAGCTACCTATCAAAGATCTATGACAACTATTTTTCATGACATGATGCATAAGAATATGGAAGATTATGTAGATGACACCTTGGCCAAGTCTAAACAAAGAGATACACACTTAGATGATTTGGAAGTAATTCTAGATCACATGGAACAATTTTAACTAAGGTTAAATCCTAAAAAGTATGCATTTGGAGTCACCTCTGGAAAGTTACTTGGATTCATTATTTCAGCAAAAGGAATAGAGGTTGACCCTAAAAAGGTCCAAGAAATCATTGATATGCCACCTTCTAAAAAAATTAGTCAAATGAGGAGTCTTCAAGGACATCTTCAATCTATAAGGAGATTTATTTCACAATTGGCAGATAGAGCTCAACCCTTCAATAAGAACTTGCATAAAGGAGTCAAATGTGTTTGGAATGAGGATTGCCCAAAGATCATAGATCAAATCAAGAAGTACTTGGAAAATCCTCCTATTTTAATGCCTCCTATCCCACAGAAACCACTTATTTTATACATTTCAGCAAAAAAATCTTCCTTGGGGGCATTATTGGCTCAACTTGATGAAAATGGAAAAGAAAGAGCAATATATTGCATTAGTCATAATCTTGTTTCATATGAGGTTAATTACACTAGCATTGAGAAATCTTGTCTTGCTATTGTGTTTGCTTCCCAAAATTTGCGACACTACATGCTTGCACACACTATACACCTCATAGCAAAAATAGATCCACTCAAATATTTGTTGAGTAAGGCTACCCTCATGGGTAGACTTGCTAAAGGGATGATGATACTTTCAGATTTTGACATAGAGTACATTGAGAGAAAAGCAATCAAAGGAAAAGCTATAGTAGATCAATTGGCTGATTTTCCATTACAAGATGATGTACCTATTCAAGTTGACTTCCTAGATGAGCATCTTATGTATATGACTGAAAGAACTTGGAAGATGTTCTTTAACAGATCTTTTATGCAAAATGGTTCAGGAGCTGGTGGTTTGTTCGTTTCTCCTCATGGGTACACAATTCCTAAGTCTTATAAATTATTGTTCCCATGTACAAACAACATTACTGAGTATAAAGCTTTAACAAATGGACTTAAGATAGCCATAGAATGGAGAATCACAAAGTTACACATCTATGTGGATTCACAATTGATAATCAACCAAGTTAATGATGAATATCAAACAAAACATGAGAAAATGGTACCTTACAAGAAAATGGTTGATTCCTTAAAGAGATACTTCACATTTGTCACATTTCAGCAAATCCCTAGAGCAGAAAACAAAGTAGCTAATGCTATGGCTACACTTGCTTCACTTCTTCAATTAGAACAACATGAATCAAGATTTGAATTCCTGGTGGAAGAGCTACATCACCCTATCTTTGACTCCCATGAAAGCCATCTTATTTGTACCCTTGTTGGTCATGAGTCATCCTGTTATGGTGCCATTTACTCATATATTTGTGATGGCATTATACCTGAAACCTTTAACTGATCTGAACGCCGAAATCTTACCTGAAATGCCTCTCACCATTCCCTTATCGCTGGTGATTTGTATAGGAGGGATATCAATGGAACACTTCTTAGATGCTTAGAAAAGGAAGAATTTGATCAAGCGTTAGTTGACATTCATGAGGGAATCTATGGGGGACACTCCAATGGTCTTGCCATGGGCCGAAGGTTGCTTAGGGCAGGGTACTATTAGACCACAATGCAGATTGATGCAGTAGCTTTTGCAAAGTCATGTGAAAAGTGTCAAAAACATGGTAACCTGATACATGCTCCAGGTAGGGAGCTCATTCCTTCTATATCTCATTGGCCATTTCAGCGCTGGGTCTTTGATCTTGTTGGGAAGATTCATCCCAACTCATCAGGTGGACACAAGTTTATCATTACTACTACTGATTATTTCACTAAATGGGTAGAAGCTGTCCCACTTTCTGTTGCTTCAGGCAGGACAGTTTCTCTATTCATTTTGAACCATATCATCTGTCGATATGGAGTGCCTTCCGAGATTATTACTGACAATGGAGGCCAGTTTAAAAATAAGGACCTTAACTCTACAAAAAATTCAAGATTAAATAACATTGGTCCTCCATTTACTTCCCACAAGGAAATGGTCAAGCAGAGGCATCAAACAAGGCCATTCTTAAAATTTTGCATAGAACAGTGTGTAAGAATGGTAGAGATTGGCATTTATAGATAAATTTGGCTTTGTGGGCCTATAGAATGAGTATTTGTACTCCTACTGGGGCTACTCCTTTTGCCCTTGCATATGGTGCTGAAGCAGTGTTACCTTTGGAGGTTGAGATTCCTTCACTTCGAGTTTCTCTCCATGGTCTAGTTACAAATGAAGACTACCGCACCATGAGACTTCAAGAGTTAGAACTTCTAGATGAAAAATCTCAAGCATCATTTGACCATATGAAGGTCTATCAAAAGTGTATGTCCAAAGCCTTAAACAAAAAGGTTCGCCCTAGAGAATTCCAAGTAGGAGATCTTGTCCTATGTGAAAATCCTAAGAATCAACAGCATAGAGATCAAAAGGGTAAATTTGAACCTAATTGGCTTGGACCTTACATCATTACAGTAGCTTTTGGGTCAGATGCTTATTTACTATCTACAGAAAAGGGAGAGCAGCTCCCTGATCCTATCAATGTCTTACACCTGAAGAAGTTCTATCAATGATGCCCATTCTGTCTGGGGGCATCCTTTTGTACATACTTATTGATCCTAAAAAAATCTAAAAAAGGATATATTGTCAAAAATTCTAAAAATCAAAAAATGTCCTGAAAAAATGATCATCTCAGTGAAAACCTAGTAGCATATGCTTTGATGTATCTTCAAAAAAAATGTATATTTCAAAAATACAAAAAAATCAAAAAAATAGAAAAAGTGCCTTGGTGAAAACCTGGAAACAGGTGCCTTGGTAGCAAAAATTCAAAAAAATTATAAAAAGTCCTGAAAAAAAAGAAGAAAAAAATGGAAAAAAAAAATGAAAAAAATAAAAAATGAAAAAGTTGTAATAAAATCCAAGTGGTGAAAACCTGGAAATGGGCGCTACTTGAGGCCTTTGCGCCCCTATTTCTTAGTGCATGTTCGTGACACTTAGCCTTTCTCCATCATGCCTTGTCCTTGTTGCCTTGGTCTAGAATTGGTATTTGTCTTTGTCTAGGGGGCATACCTGTGTTAGCTTCGGTCTCTTGGATGCGTTTTTCTTTAGGACACCTCACAAATGGTTTCTTTCAATACCACCCCAACTGTATTTTTCAATACAACCCTTCACATTGAGTGTTTTTCAGCACTTTTCGATTTGGTCTTACCCCATTTTGTCATGTGGTCTTGCCTGCTTGCAAGCATTCGATCCTTATCCTTGGAACTCAGTGTCAGTTAACCCACTTAAATTTTTAAATGCAACACTTAATGCTTGAGCTATGTCATGATATTTTCTTTGTGTGCTGACTGTTATTGATTTTCGTTGAATGTCCTTGTCTAATAAGTCTCTCCATGATGCATAGCTAGAGGACTTGGGGCATGGGGCATGTTTTTATTTTCTTCTTGCTTTATGCTTGACTATTTTTTTGCACAACCGTTTTGCTGGTCATCCTGGCCTCTATGCCTTGATGCAGCGTGGTTTGGCTATATTAAATTGGGTAAGCTAACATCACAGTCATCTTGACCTTTTTGTCTTTGATGCTTATGTTAGAATCTTTCCACATTCCAATCCGATATAAATCACATTCATATCTTCATAGTTGCACTTGTCACTAGTGATGATTGTGTGATTTTCTGATGTCCGTTAATAATGGCCCAATGATGAAAATAAGTTCCTTAACATTCTCTTATGAATGATGAACACAAGATCCTATGTTTTAGTTGCTCTATTGCAAGTACACCTTTGCATTTTCATGTAGCTTGCATTGTTAGACTTCATGTTAATTTGCATTTTTAGGCTGCATTGTGATTTTGAGAGGGTTTCCTTCATCTTTCTTGTGGACTTTTAATCAACTGTGATCACGTTCTGATCTTCATTTCCTTATCTTCTTTCATGATCTCAATCAAAATTTTCTATCTTAAGCAGTTGATTAATTTTGGGGCATTCTCTCTCTTGGGGCAAATTCTCTTTCTTCTCTCCATTTCTTTACACCTCTTCCAAACTTCTATCTTCTATTCACTTTCACCCCACTTCTTTTCTTCTAATTTAGCCTTGGGGCATAATCTTTCGTACTTAATGATCTACCTTGGTTTTGTGATCTTTATATCTTTCATCTTACATCAAGAACCTTATCTTTAGTTTGATTTGATCAAATTTATCAATTTGTTGTTTCTCCTCTGTCTCATTTTGATTTCAATCACGAGGGAGCAGTACCTATCAAACTTTAATCTTTGATTCAACTTTATCAATTATATCAACCTTGACATGTCAATTACTTATATACAACAGTGTTGACCTTGTCTCTTTTTCAATCTGCTTATTTTTGTCCTGATGTGTTCCCAGAATGATCACACGTCTGTGTTGTTTTGTGATCCCAAAATGATCTCACACTTCAACTACATTCTTTGACTACATGTGTTCCCAGAATGATCACACATTAGTCAAAAAGGGGAAAATGTATGTACCCTAAAATGGTCGCCTAGACTTTGGGCCCCATTTTATCATTTTATCAATTTATCAAATTCTCGAATCAATGCTTTGGAATATTTTCAATTCAAATCAATTTCCTTGATCAAATTGTAATTAATTCAATTATTTCAGTATTTCCTAAGATTTGATCATTTTTATCTAATTAAAAGATTTAATTTTCCTTTTAATTAAATAAAATTTATCTTATTTAATTAAAAGATTTAATCTCCCTTTTAATTGAATAAAATTTATCTTATTTAATTAAAGTAAATTTCTCCCTTTTTATTAAATAAAATTCCTCTTATTTAATTAAATTCAATTTCCCCCATTTAATTAAATAAAATTCTTCTAATTTATTTAATTATAAAGAAAACCCCTCTTTTAATTAAATAAATAATCCCCACTTAAAGCACTTTATTTGATGAAAAAGGCAATAAATTAAATTAAATTAAATAAAAATCCCTTTTTCTTTCACATCTTCCTAAGTGGTGGGTTTTTGCCTCTTAATCATAGCTTTTGATTTTTGCTTCTTAATCTCAACCGTTCACTTTTCTTTATAAGGAAACCTCTCCTTCTCATTTTCATATTAGGTTTTCATAGTATTGTTATGTTGCAGGTTTGGAGAGCAATTTTGGAGGAGAAGTTAAGCATTTGAGCTTGGATATTGCAACTTCTATCTTCTTGTCTTTTTCTTCTTGCATCCATGGCTACTCATATAGATTAGATTCGTGTTTATTTTCATAGATTAAACTTGCATTTGCATTTCCTTTCATAGATTAACTATGCATTGTTATCATTTAGATTAATTTCCTTTCATGCATTGAAATCATATAGAGTAGATCTCATTTTTATGCATTTGAATCTCTCATTTTATGGTGTACTTGCATAGGCACTAACTAGGTCAATCTGAGGGCCTCCATTTCAAACCTTTGCACTCCATGACTAGAGAGTTATGAATCAATATTTGAGGCCTCATTCTTGAGCAACCTTGGATGGAACGATTCATAGAAGTGTGACACATTTTCATCACACAATAAGAACTATAATGGGTTTTTGTTTTATCAAAAAATTCATTCAGAAAGGCCTCCAAATAATTACGACAAGGCATAAATTTTATATTCTAGTGCTGCTGCAGGAGCACCTAGGGTTAAAGGCCCTTCTTCTTTTTTTTTTGTGCACCTTCCTAGTTTCTTAGGAAAATTAGGAAGATTTAGGAACATTTTGGGTTTGTTTAGGATTTGTTTAAGCTGGTTTTTGTAAGTGTTTTGTTCATTCACTCATTGTATTGACCTAAGAAGGAAAATAGGTCAAATTGTTGAATGAACACCCTAGTTACCTAGGAGAGTGTTTTTAGATTATTTTTGTGATGTGGAGGTGGTTTGTAGGCCTCTTTCAATCCAAACAAGGCAATAGAAGCATGGAAAAGTGAAAATTGCAATAAATGTTGAAAAAGTTGCTCATACAACAATTTTGCAATTTTGCAACTTTTAAAAGTTGTTCAGTATGTCCTAAAAAGTTGCTTTTGTCCTAAATGGAAAAATGGGTCAGTTAAAATGGTTTTTTATAACAAGGTGAAGACTATTTAGGATCTCTCAAGCCACCATTTTGAGGTTGGATGTCGTTTTGGTTGAATTTTTAGTTAACAAGAAGTTGTAGACTGTGTATTTAACTGTATTCGAGCATTTTTGAGTAACAGAGCTAGTTAATGGATTGAATCTTGATCTTTTATATTGTATTTAGTTTCTTATGATTTTTTAGAGACTTTTTGTGGAAGGATTTTTTTCTATAGTTTCCATTTTGTAGTATCTTTTAAAGTTTCTTTGAAGTTGCAGTCTCCTAGTCCTATTCTAGACTGTATATAGAAAATGGCTCCTCAAGGTTCTTGAATCCATGGTGAGAAAAATATGTCTAGATGGAACTCAAGAGGAGCCACAGTACATAATTTTCCTTTTTTTTAGGAGAAGAGTTAGCCATGAATTTGAGCACATTCCATAGGCGAGCTTGGTTATAGCCCGGCTAGGGAAGAAAGAGAGACAGTGGTGAAAAACTTGTAGGGTTGGATTGGAAAACACAATCCAATGGTTGGATGATGACAAGGAGGAGGTAATACATCTCTTTAAGTAGTGGTAGTAGTGGAGGAGTCAAATTCAACAAGAAATGAGAGAAAATGTAGCATAAGACCTAATTAGCCCTACATTCAAGGAAAGTGTCCCTAAGAGCTTTCAAGGGTTGTGCGGATGGCTTCAAGAATCCACACCCTGAAAATATTTAATATTTTGGAAAAGGGTATCGGAATATACAATTATATTTGGGGGTCTTTTGGGGTTTTTGTGAAAGAATCCAGAAATTGTGCTTGATTAGGGCTACAAGCAAGCACTAGGCCTAATCCTAGATTGTAGGAGTTTGATGGTTGAATGGATGTTTAATGGTTTCAAATCCTCAAGAATGTCATGAAATGACCCAAGGAAGTCAGAGAAAAATCCTGCAAGGTGTTGTAAGCATATTGGCATAGGTTGGTAGAATTCACCTTTGTTGATTCAGTGAGCATTAAGAAAGAACTTGACTGATACAATGGATCTTGAGGAGGAGGTAGAAATTCTTAGTGAATTTCCTCAAAATTAGGGTTGAGAGATCCCTAAAAGGCCTAGGAAAGAGGCCTTAGAGTATAGTCAAGCTGAATTTAGAGTGAAAGATCCCATTCTAATCAGATTGGTATCAAAGCCTAAAGATTGGGCTTGTGTTGTTTGGATGCTATCTTTGCCAGAATCAGTAGATTCATCCAAGATGGTGACTAATGCTGAGATAAAAAAGGATGTAGAAGAGAATAAAGAGGATAATATACTCCTAAAGGAATATTTGGCTGACACGGCAACTAATTTAGAAGAAGTATAGCTTAAGACTACAATAGTTAGTGAACTTATGAGAGAGACTGAAGGAAAGGGTAAGTTAGTGGCTGAGGAAGATATAATACCAGAGCCAGACCCTATGCTTCAAGAAGAGCCCTTCTTGAAAGATTTAAAAGATATGAGTGGTAAGTCCTTGGAAGGTGTGCCTATATTCAGTGGCAAGATGGAACCATAAGTAGTCATGGAGTGGATAGAAGGACTTGAAAATCAATTTGAATGTGATAATGTGACAGAGGCTCAAAAAGTCAGAATAGCTAAGACAGGGTTGAGAGGGACTGCTCTCACTTGGTGGAAGTTTGTCCAAGATGAAAGGATCAAATAAGGGAAGAATCCTATAACCAATTGGAAAGACATTGTAACCAAAATTAGAGAAACTTATCTTCCTGATGATTATGAGGTGCAGTTGCACAAGAAATGATAGAATTTGAGACCTCTATTTCAAAACCCTCATCCTCATCATCCCTTTCACCATAATTCTCATCTGAGTCCACATTTTCAATAATAGGGCACTCAATAGTATATATTTTAAGATATTCATAAATTAACACAATAAGAGCCTCATGGGGGGCTAGATTGCTACTTGGGTTAGCCCTAGCATCAACAATATTGAAACTCAAGGAACTATACAAGTAAAAAGGCAAAGATACCTTTCCATATAGCGAAAGTGGTGTGAGGAAGAATAAATGGTAACCATAGATGTGTGTAAAATTCCCATCCAAGGTGAAGTAGTGCATAATTGTAGACATAAGCCTCCGCCAGATTGTCTCGATGACAGTCGGGGAGAAGTAGTTTTTGTTATTTTTAACCAGCCTCTTCTTCTCTTCCTTCTCCTTGGGAAATATTTTCATAGAAGCCTCTGCGATCTTACGATCCCTATAAAACTTAATTCCCTCAAGGGGAAGCCCTATCACTTCTGCAATAAGCCCTTCATCAATAGTGACAGTTCCCCTGTAGATATTCATACATCCATCATGTCATTGTTTCTTAAAAACCTAGTAATTGTAGAATTACAACAATGGAGTCTCTCCATAAACACAGTCACATTACCATTTTGTAAAAGCTTCTAGACTCTATGCATCAACCTCCACTTATCACACATGAAGGGCTCAATTATCTACATGTTCCCTCCCATTCTATGCATATCAAGATTATAGTTCACAACACAAATGACACAAAGGATAAATAACAGATAGAAGGTCTTTTTTCACTACCAAATTTGGCAATGCTAGCACCGATTAATGCCTTCAATTCCCAAAAAGAATGTGAAGGCTTTGGAAAATAAGTATCCAATCTTTTGAAAGGATAAATATCACCATAAATCTATCAATTCACTTCATCTTTGGAATCAGTGACATTAAATGCCACTTTACCATGGGTAAGATCAAGTCTTAAGCTGACCTTGGCATCATTACTAAATTCCTACTCACCATACCATATAATGGGTGAGTCAGCTTTAATTCCAACATTAGCTAACCAGTCAACCATAGTATTTATTTCCCTAGAGTCGTGAGAGATTTTAATTTTATCAAAAGAATTTATAATATCCAAGGAAGAGGATATTAAGTTACTAATAGTCCATGAGGAGGAACAAATACTTTTAAGGAATCTAATGATATTGTTAGGGTCCCCCTCAAGCTAGATATTAGAAGAGTTAAACTTCTTGGAAAGTTTTTGACGCAAGGGGGGTAAGGTAGTGGTGCCAAGGAACTCCCATCTATCCAAACCAACGTGCAGTTACATAATGCGGAAGCAAAAACACAAGAAGGAGAGAAGAAACAATAGATGCCTTTTCATTAATTGATCAAACTCATTACCTGTCAGGATGTAAGGCCTTCCTAGTTTTGTCCATATACATTCCAATGAATTACAGAATGATCTTCATACATGCGAGGTCACAAAACTACCTTCCAAATATCCCAACACTTAACAATCTGTTACCAAATTCCTCCTAAAACTGCTACCCCAACACTAAGAACATAAACCAAATATATACAAGAGTCCACCAAAGAGGTCGGAACTCAAATCCCTAAGTGAGACCTAGATTTAGGTCCACACAATTCCCAATGAGAGAACCCACATTAATTGTGCTATGGGAATTAAATGCAGAAGTCAGCCAGATTAGGATAAAAAACTCGGTAAGAAGATAATCGAGCAACAAAAACCAACTCGATAAGAAGATAACCGAGCAACAAAAACCAACTCATTGAAAGAACCACCGAGCAACCAACATACACCAAGACCCATCGGTAAAGTAAGATAGAACAAGTAACCAAGCAACAGGGTTACTGAACACTTCACCGAGCAGCCTCCAAAAAAGATAAAGAGAAAAAACAAACATATTTTTGGTTGATAGGATTGCCAAGGACCCAAGATGCTCCTGCATCAGACACCTGATGTTACAATAAATGATTCCCCAAATCATGTATCAGCTCCAACCTGAAATGAATCCAACTTAGATTGAGAAATCCAAGATGAGTCCTCAATCGGTCTGTTCTTCCATTTTATCAAGTACTTCATGTATTCCTTTCCTCTTGTACTTCTACCAACTCTCTGTTTCAAAATATATTCAACTTCCTTTATACGTTTCTTAGGATAATTACTCAGTATTGTCACTTCTTCATTAGGTTCATGATATTCATACAAGTCTGAAATATTAAATATAGGTGATATATCCATGTCATTAGGTAATTCTACTTCATAAGCATTTCCACTGTCAAATATTCTTGGTATTTTGCAAGGACTCAATTTATTAATTTTCAATTTACCATATGTTCCAATAGGAAATCTGCCTTTCTTCAAGTGAATCATTACTGCATCACCAACTTTAAAAGTTTTATGTCTTTTTGATCTATCTGCACTATCTTTGTATTTCTGATTACTTTTCTCCAACTTCTGTTTTACATCCTCATGCAATGTCTTCATGAACTCAGCAAACTTTTATGCTTCAGCACACATTTTATCTTCTCCAGTTATATCTCTCAAGTTTGATATACCTCTTGGTTGTGTTCCATGAGCAATCTCAAAAGGTGTCTTTCCAGTACTTCTATTTACTGAACTATTGTATACAAACTTTGCTTGTGCCAACATCAAATCCCAATTACTCAGTGTGTCTCCAACTAAACATCTCAACAAGTTACCCAAACTTTGGTTTACAACCTCTATTTGTCCATCAATCTGTGGGTGAAATGTAGAACTATACTTCAACTCGTTATCCAAATTTTTCCAAAGTGTTTTCCAAAAATAGCTAACAAATTTACTATCTCGGTCAGAGATAATACTTCATTAATCCATGTAATTTGACAATATCCTTAATGAAAAGATCTACTATATGTATTGCATCTGATGTTTTCTTACATGGTATGAAGTGTGTCATCTTAGAAAATCTATCCACAACCAAAAATATGGAATCATTACCTCTCTTTGTCCTCGGTAAGACAAGAACAAAATACATGCTAATATCACTCCAAGGTTTCTCAGGAATAGTAATTGGTGTATACAAACTAGTATTCTGACTCACTCCTTTTGTAACTTGACAAACTCCACAGCTTTTCACAAATTTCTGAACATCCTTATACAACTGAGGCCAAAAATACCTTTCCTTAAGCAAACTCAATGTCTTATCAAAACCAAAATGTCCAACCAAACCACTACTATGTTTTTCCTTTCTCAAATTAGTTCTCACTAATCCTTCTGGTATGCACAACTAAATACCTTTGAACAACATATCTTCCTGAATGAAATATTCTTCATACTTACTTGTTTTATTTGGACTCGGTGCTCTGCACACTCTCCACTTCTCAGAAAAATTAGGATCATTTTCATAGAAATGTTTCATATCATCAAATTCAAGAACTTCAATTCTCATTTTAGCCAGCAAAGATCTTCTTCTACTCAATGCATCAGCAAATTGGTTAGAAACTCCACTCTTATGCTTGATCACAAATGTGAAACTCTGCAAATACTCTACCCATTTCATATGTCTCTGATTCAACTTATTTTGAATACCCAAATACTGTAAAGCCTTATTATAACCACCTGGATTTGGTCTGCTCTGACTATAGACCCTATTTTCCCTAAGTGTGATCATACCCCCAATTATGTCATGACAATGTTACATTGGCATAATTCATTTTTAAATCATATTTAATGTCCTAGGTGATTTTTATCACGAAATTATATTAACTACTATAGCCATACAATTCAAATCAATTTCAAACATGGCTATAGTATTTAATCATAAAGGAATTAAATGAACCTCAATATATCCCATCACTTGCAAATGAACCCATTCCCCTAGCCTAATTAATTTAATTTAATTGTCTATAGTACTATTGATTATTCAAAATCAATTAAATGCTTAAATAGTTAATATTCCTATTTTTGAATGAATTAAATATGTTTAAATCATTTTATTAATATTCCTCTAAACCCCTAACCTAACCCACTTCAACCACTTTGACTCTGATTCAAACCTATCCCAACCCTTTCACCCCACGCTAATTTAATTCTAATCCTAATTCTATCCTAACCCACCTCCTAATGTTGTCACATTCCATTAGGGGAGTGATTAACAACTCAACCCACTTGAGAAAGTCAAGGAATCTCAAGATTTCTTTCCTCAACTCCACTTTCTCAAGCCACCCTCTTACACCCTTCCCATGCTTCTTTAAGACTTTCATTAATGCCTCATTAATGAAGATTCCTTAAGCCCATGTCTCCACCATGCCTATTGAATGCCTTTGACATTTATCGCTCTTATACACCATTAATGAGTTTTTCAACTCCTTTAATGCACCTTGTCCCCCCTCTCTCTCCTCATTCTTCTATAAATAGAAGGTGTTTTTGAGCACAAATAAGCCTTCATCTTAGATTAAAACTGCATTGTTATGCTATTAGAATAAACATAGATTCATATCACATTTCATATTTCATGCTTATGCATTGTTAGTTTCATGCTTTTTAGAGCTAGAATGCATGTTATTTAGATATCTTTCTCATTTTAACTCAAATATTTCATGCTAGGATGTATATGTCACTGAAAGAGGCATATTCTAAGGGCTATTATGTTGTTTGTCATACTCTTCCTAGTTAGAAAGAAATAGGTCAATTTTAGTGGATTTATATGCTTATCTAACCCCTTTTTCGCTAATGCAATGATCTATTGAAGTGTTGTGTCGTAGGTAACAAGTGCACAAATACACACACACATTTCTGGCACCTGCCATGGGGAAGGATTTCTAACTTTGCCTAATTTTGAATCTATTTTCCACTAATTTTTATGCACGAGATTCTATTATAGATTCATTTCTATTCATTCTGGCTCGCATCTAGGATATGCGCTCGCACCGCAGAAAATGAGGCTTGCATCCGGGATTTCCCAGATCATTTTTGGTTTAAGATCGCATCTAGGGAACATTCAATTGCATCTGGTGATAGAGGCTCACATCCTGTATACAGTATCACATACTATTATTTTAGGATCGCATCTGGTGAATTTTTTTGTGAACTTCATTGCCTAACCACTAACATTTGCGCGTTTGATTTCTTTGATCTTTTCATAGCCAAAATAGTGTTTGCAGATTACTATCAAAGGTTTTTCTTGGAATTTGAATGAAGAATACTAACATGGTTTTTCAGGTTGCCCAACCCCCCATCTTGACCTCTATTTTTACATGCTTTTGACACTAATAACATTTTCCAACCTTCCACTAAACTGACTAGAGGACTATGCTCTTTTCCTTTTTAAGGGAAATCAGAAACTCACACCTCAGTTTATGGGTTGAAAGGAATTTGGAGATAACTGAACCAAGGAAAACAAAACTAAATTTCAATTTGGATCAGTAGCTGAACAATCCAAGCACTAAATTTGTGGGTTAATTGAACAAGCATACTGTCTAAATTTTGGGAATCAGAAATTGAAAAAGCTACTCATTTAACATTGTGGATTAATTGAACAAGAAAAATTTCCTTTTCAAAATCATTTTTCTTTCCATTAAATAGGAAAATCTTAAATTGAGAACAACATTGCTCAAGGGAACAAACTACTTGCTTAAATCTATTTAGGGAGAAAATGGCATGGATTAGGAGAGTATGCTCTTCTTCAGAAGAAGAATCAGAAATCTAGACGTCCTATGCTCACCGATCCTTTGTAAGTGTATTCAATAGTAGAGGGTCTACCGGTTGACAAAAAAATCTCCCACGAATGACCCAAGTGAGGACAGGTTTTACGCCAACCCTTCCAACTCACTATAAATAGTTGTTTCCTCGTAGGCTAAAGCCTCAGAAGACAGAGCCAGTTTTGTTCATAGAATTCCGACATCATTCTTTGAACATGCTTGGGTATATGTAGAGTGGAGCCGCTTGAATATTTCTTGCAAGACTACATATACTTAGGTACTCATAGGGCTATACACCTGAATTTATCCTTATGCAATTCTATGGGGGACGGTTTCGAACTGATTGACCAATAATAGACAACACTTAAACTGAAAGAATTCCTGATTCACCCCTGAAAGGGTGATAATCCTTGTGCAAGGGAAAAAGTAATTTCCCCAAGACACTCATCATATCGTGCCCTCACTTGCATTTGGAGTAAGCTAATACAACATCATGACTGGAGCCATTGCATGCTTGGTGATGGCTATATTCTAATTAGCATTTGAGTGTGTGCCTAAGTCAATGAGCAAGGATTTTCATCCTCCACCTAGAAAATAGGGATAAGATGTGTGTCTATTTCACCCTCCTAACAATGTAAATCTGTTTGAAGTGCCTTAAAAGTCATTAAAAAGATAACATCTTCAAACAAACAACAAATTTCAACCCTAAGTTCACACATGTGTTTTCACCCACTAATGAGTCTTGGAACACAAAACTACAATCAGACGAACTTCACGCACTTCCAAAATGAATTTTTCAAAACTAATCAAATGTAAAAAAGACATCAGAAAATCACATCCTAGATTTCTTGAATCGTATCCAGTATTTAGGCTCACATATGGTATTTTGGCTCACATCTAGTCAGCACATTGTCGCATCTGGCATTTAAGCTCGCATATAGGGTTGTCAGTAGCTTACATCCTATATTTCTAGGCTCACATCTGGGAGCTCGCATCTAGGATAGTGGGCATTTGCAGAATAGATTCTCAGGAAAACTTAGTTGATTTGGATACCCTTTTTTCTCTCTAGTCTATCCATGTTGTCTTTTCTGGTCTCCCTGTCGTTATATCAAAATGCTTTTTCAAAACGTCTACCTTGCGTGTCATGTCTATTTCTTGCAATCTATCTCAATATGTGTGGTCTATCCACTTATTACAAACACTTTTTTCCCAACTCACTATCAAGGCATTCTAACCCTCTGACGCTGGAATCATTTACTTCCACCCAAGAAACTCAAACGATACTACCTGACACTATTGGAAAATGTTGGTGAAAGTTGAGATACAACTTCATGGTTAACACAAGACGCAACAAGTACACATCTTAAGGATCAAGAGTGCCTCCTAAATCACTACACTTTCTAGGAGAAACATCTCATAGTTCCCTACTTGATCTAGACTCTCTACAAATGGACAGATCCACTCACGGATGGAGTGAGGCTTTTGAAGAATATGACTATAGAAAAAGCCAAAAACACAAAGATCTTGATGAAAATGAAGAAACCACATTTGAATGTCCTCTATTTGGATTAGATAGTGAGGGGGAATTCCTGAGGATGAGTATGATAAACTTAAACAAAGTAGGAGGTTCCATAAGATACTAGAAATGATAATTAACGAGGATAAAGAGAAATACTTCCTTCACCTAGCATCCACCAGCGTAAAATTACGCCAGGATTATGATGTGGAAAAACTCAAAGAAAAGGAGGTACCAACTCCTATATCCATTCTCACTAAACAACTCACCTTAATGCAAATGGAGCTTGCAAATCTCAAACAAGAGAAAGCTACACCCAAATCAAAGTACTCTATGGATACCATTTGTCCATTTCCTTTTGAAAAAAGTATCACTATGGTCTCGTTTCCTCCTAATGTGGCAAGACCAAAATATGAAACATACACAGGAGAAACTAACTCACATGATCACATCAGAGAATTATGTGCTTTGAGAACCAAATACATGCATGAACCTACCTACCTCATGCGGCTTTTTCCAGGAAGCCTAGGTGGCAACACCATGGAATGGTTTTCAAAACTTACACCCAAGGTCAAGAATTTTGAGGATTTAATACAACAATTTATTCAACATTACTCCTACAATATCCAACATGATGTGACTATGATGGATCTATGTAATACTAAACAAAAGACTGATGAATCATTTACGCACTTCCTTCAAATATGGAGGAAAATCTTCGCACGATATTCAAGGGCTATTCCCAAAACTGAGAAGAAGGAAATCTTTATTAATAACCTAATCCCTGAATTGAAATATGCATTGCAAATACAAGAATCACCTAGTTTTGACAGGATGATTAAAACCACCCTTCATATCGAAGAAGTAATGGTCAAAAAAGGGGAAATCACTCTTCAAAATGAAAAATCTACCAATTCCAACTCCAAGCTTAAATGGTGGAAGCAGAATAAAAATGTTGTCAATGATGGCATAGTAGACGCATCCAATGATGGTCCTAAACTTGACGTATTTATTCTGACTAAAAATATGCAAGCAAGCAAAGAGACCAAGGTAACACCTCCCATACCCAAAATGAACAATCATAACAGCAAGGGTCGGTCATGGACTTCAACACCTCAAAGAACATTCACTCCTTTGAGGGAGCTTCTCGAAACTATTTTGAAAACACTGTTAGACAACAAGGTTCTCACAATTCTAGATTCCAAACCATGGGAACCAACAGTCAAACCCTGGTGGTGGGATGATAATTCTTATTGTGTCTTTCACAAAAACAAAGGACACAAGACTAACAATTGCCTTAAGCTCAAACATGTCATTCAAGACCTTATTTAAGGTGGAAAGATTAAAGTAGACAGACACACTACCAATGAAGATCATACAACATTCAATAAACCATTCCCTAATTACGACAAAGGGGAAACCTCTAAAGGGAAGAGTAATGAAGTAAACTACACCTATTCCAACAATGATAATGTGATCAATATGCTAGACATTAAAACTGAATCAATTAATGTGGTCACAATGAAAGGGGTTTCTTTCCAAACCAATGCAGTAACATGAAGTCAAGCATAAGTTACCATCAAAGGACCTAGTTCCTCCTCGAAACTAGCATCAACATCCAAGGTCCATATTATTACTATTCCCAAACCAACAGCAAAACACGTGGTTACTATTCCTGGAGCAAAGTATGACTTGGTAAACCAATTCCAACGTACCTCTGCCAAAATTTTCATCTTTGAGTTGCTCAAGATATCCACAGTACATAGGGAAATCCTAGAACAATCCCTACATGCTACAAACATCTCGAAGGACCTTGACATATAAAAATTCCAAGCGATGGTCAATCACATCTCAACACTGCATTACCTATCTTTTTTTGAAGAGGATGATAAATCTTTGACGCATCCGCACAATCAACCCCTCCATATCGAAGTTCTCATTCATAAATCCCATGTTAGACATTTTTTGATGGATGGAGGCATAGGATTAAATATTTGTACTCTTAATCTCATCATAAATTTGGGTCTTTCAGAACAAACAATTGATTCCAAAAGAAAGATAACCATCAAAGCTTATGACGAGGAAGAAAGATCCTCCAGGGGTGTTATCGTTCTGCCCATTAGAGTTGGAATAATTGAAAGAAATGTCACATGTCAAGTTCTGGATCTGCCCTTGGCCTACAACATCTTGTTGGGGAGGCCATGGATTCAAGAAATGCAAGCTGTACCATCTACTTACCACCAATGCACCAAGTTCCCACATAATGGGGTGGAGGTAACAATTCCAGCCGATGCTAACTATACTTGCAACAATATCAAGGTAGGCAGTATGATTCCACATAACAAGGAGGCTATGGATGAGATTGATCCTGAGACTAGCAAGGACATGGCTATGAAAAGCTTTGGTAAAACCTTAAAACTTGAAGAAACAGGTATGGGAGAGTACAAACTGGACCTGACTCCCTCACTGACAGAATTACCAATATCACCATGATCCTATGGAAGACCCTCCTCATCTTTCACACCTGTTGCATTAAAGGAACCAAAAATTCACAAGGCCATGAGCATGGTTAAGGCCTCCACATATTCTTTAGATAACACAGAAGAACAGGCAGGCTTGGATTGGCTTTACAAAGGAGAATCAACAGAAGCTGAGGTAAAAACTATAGAAATATCCCCAGAGAAGTATGGTAAAGGCTACAACCTCCTCAAAAAAATGGGATACAAAGGAAAAGGACCTCTAAACAACACAGGAAGAGGACTTATTGAACCTGTGCACATGGAATTCTTGAATACCAGAGACATAATCAAACTGGGTTTTAATAATGAATCTGACAAACCTGCTTCAAAAGATAGTCTGATTTCCAACAAAGAGAGTGATGAAATAGAGGATATGGAACTAGAACCGTGGTCCTATGAAATATTATGACACATTGGCATAGAAAATCCTCACTATCAAGGAGAGCGCTATGTCCCAAGCTTTGAGGTACCATAAGAGATTCTCATACCTTTGTTACCACAGGCTCCTATTCAAGAAGTGGGAGACACAACAATAGCTAATTCAGAGGTACCATTGATAGCAACAGCTACTGCAAGCACATCCCACCAACTGGCTTCACATCCTAACTGGGGGTAGTTAGTCACAATCACACATGACCTTGACTTACCACACTTTGATCCACAAGTAGCTAACTAGGTACATCAGATAACTATTGTTGAATACTTAAACAAATTTGATGATGAAGCAATTGACTCTCATGATTATGAATGGGATGAGTTATCTGTCACCATAAAAGACATTTAAATAGATACAATTCACATGTTTATAGCTCCCTCAGCTCCTCGTGAATAGTCTAACACTACTCCCAATGACACTGATAATCCTGAGGTAGAGTAAGAGTTCCTTCTCCCCGTCAGGGATGGAGAGACTGGTGCTTTCCTAAGTCTAGAGGAAGTTCTAAGGAGATAGACAAGAAGCCTCCTTTTATAGAGAGATGATGATGAGAACTCCACTAACGAGTCACTAGAGTTTGGTCTGCATATAACTAACAATGACCCATTTTATGACGATCTAACTCTTATTGATCTAAATATCGAAGAAATTAACTTAACAAAACATGTCTTATCAATTAATAGTCATGATGCTAAGACAATGTTGTCCTTCCCTGAGTTTGATTCCTTATCCTTGATAAACCTATACCTTATTGATTGGACTAATACAGATCCTACTCCTATCCTCGACTTTCCAAATGACTATGCTTTGTCTTTCTATCTAAATGCTTGTGAACCTTATCCTTCTTCCACCAGTGCAAGGAGTGAGAACATGTCAAAGGAGGATATCAAGCTTCTTAGTCAACATTTGAAAAATAAAAAGAAGAACAAAGCTGATGGTGAAAACCATCGTGTGGCAGTATCAAATTCTAAAAAGGTAAAAATAAAAGATGTATCTGATGGTGAAAACCTCTCCGAGGTACCAAAAGATGAGATTCTTGATATCCTCCCCACACACTTTTAGGAGAGATATTTAGTACTAATAAAACCAATGGAACCAGTCAACTTGGGAACAACTCAGTCTCCTCAAATTATTCACCTGGCACAATCTTTATTAGTAGAAGAAAAGGAAAAATTCACTGAATTTCTGAAGGAAAAGAAAATCAACTTTGCATGGTCCTATACTGATATGCATGGACTTGATCCTAACTTAATCATGCATCATTTTTCTATAGCTCCTAGGATCAAACCCATGAAACAAAAACTCAGAAAAATGCATCTTTATGTTGCATTACTAGTGAAGGTGAAGCTAGAGAAGTTGTTAAAAGCAGGGTTTATCAGAGTCATTGCCTATGCAGGGTGGATCTCCAATGTGGTCCCAGTATCTAAATCTGTTAAATCTATCAGGATCTGTACTAAATTTAGAGACTTAAACAAAGCATTTCCTAAAGATGACTTCCCCCTGCCTAATATCGATATGATCATAGACCTCACGATAGGCTACCAAATGTATTCATTAATGGATGGATTATCAGGCTATAATCAGATCAAAATTTCCCCCGAGGATCAAGAGAAGACCACATTTACATGCGCATGGGGCACCTTTTTCTGGAATGTCATGCCATTTGTGTTAAATAATGTCGATGCCACATATCAAAGAACAATGACCACTATATTCCGTGATATGATGCATAAAAACATGGAGGATTACGTGGATGACACGTTAGCTAAATCCAGAGAAAGGAGCACTCATATTGATGATTTAAGAAAGATCTTGGATTGAATAGAACAATTTCAACTCAGGCTCAATCCAAAGAAATGTGCTTTCAGAGTCCAATCAGGGAAACTCCTAGGATTTATTGTTTCAGTGAAGGGAATTAAAGTAGATCCTACAAAAGTCAAAGCTATTCTAGAGATGACTCCTCACCGTAACATCAGTCAAATGAGGACACTACAAGGGAGGCTTTAATCAATCAGGAGATTCATGTCACAAATTGTGGATAGAGCACAACCCTTTACAAAATTACTACATAAAGGGGTCACCTTCAAATGGGATGAACACTGTGAAGCCAACTTCAGAGAACTAAAAGAGTACCTAGCTACTCCTCCTATTCTTATGGCGCCCATTCATGGAAAGCCATTACTCCTCTATATTTCAACTACATCTACATCACTAGGAGTATTTCTCACCCAAGAGGATGAAACAAAGAAAGAACGAGCTATCTACTACATCAGTAGAACACTAGTGGCTTATGATCTCAATTACACCATTATTGAAAAAGCATGCTTATCAGTTGTCTTCGCATCACAAAAATTGAGACACTACATGCTCTCACATACAATAAGGCTTATTGCTAAGATTGACCCTCTAAAGTATCTTTTAAGAAAAACCGCATTAACAGGATGATTAGCAAAATGGGTCCTCATTCTAAGTGAATTTGACATTGATTATGTGGATAGGAGAGCTATTAAAGGACAAGTCCTTGCTGACCAGCTAGCTGATTCACCACTTCAAGATAATGAACCTTTGAAGATTGGATTCCCTGATGAGACAATTATGCATCTAACTAAGCATCCATGGAAGATGTATTTGTATGGTTCTTTCACACAACAAATCTCTAGAGCGAGTGTCCTATTCATAACTCCTCAAGGCTACAAGATACCAAAGTCCTACAAATTGATGTTTCCATGCACCAATAACATTTTTGAATATGAGGCATTGGTAAATGGTCTTAAGCTTGCCATAGAGGAATATTGTAGAGTTACATGTGTATGGTGACTCCCAGCTCATCATTAATCAAGTCAATGGAGATTATCAGATGAAGGATGAAAAGTTGATGCCCTACAGACAACTGGTAGATGACTTAAAGAAGTATTTTTTCTTCATCACTTTCCAACAGATACCTAAAATAGAGAATAAGGCTGCAGATGCTATGGCTACATTGGCATCCATATTAAAATTGGAGGAGCATCAATTCCACTATGAATTCTTGGTGGAAGAACTATCCTACTGTGCCTTTAATACCCTTGAGTACCAAGTAATCTGTGCCTTGGACACCCCAGATCAATCTTGCTATGCCAAGATCATTGCTTACCTAACTGACCAAACCGTTCCTAATTATCTATCCCACAATGAGAAAAGAGCCTTGATTAGGCTAGCATCATGTTACATCCTCGTAACTAATAACTTACATCAAAAAGGTCTCGATGGTACACTTCTTAGATTTTTAGAACTTGAAGAGTCCGATATCACATTAAAATAAGTCCACGAAGTTGTATGTGGATCACATTTGAACGAATTTTCATTGGCAAAGAAACTGCTCAGAGTAGGTTGTTACTAGCCTACCATGGAAAAAGATTCTATTCACTTTCAAGAACATGTCATAATTGTTAGACACATGGAAATCTCATCCATGCTCCTACTAGAGAACTTATACCTTTCATTATACATTGGCCATTTCAACAATGGGCCTTTGACTTGGTTGGACAAATATATCACAATTCTTCAAATGGACACAAGTTCATCATTATGGCCACTGAGTATTTTACGAAGTGGGTCGAGGTTGTGCCGCTAATCAAAGCCATGGGAAAATAGGTGGCTATGTTCATTCTGAACTACATTATTTGTAGATATGGGATACCCTCTTCAATTGTAACAAACAATGGGGGCCAATTTAAAAATCAAGACATTGATGACCTTTGTGAATAGTTCCACATCACTCAACACTACTCCTCAATCTATTACCCTCAAGGTAATTGATAGGCTAAGGCATCTAATAAGAATATTCTCAAAATCCTACACAGAACTATAAGTAAGTCTGGCAAAGACTTGCATCTACAACTAAATCTGACACTATGGGCCTACAGAACAAGCATCAAAACACCAACAGGAGCCACACAATTTTCCCTAGTCTATGGCGCTGAAGCAGTACTACCTATTAAGGTTGAAATCCCATCTTTGCAGATATCTTTACAAGGTCTTGTTACTGATGAGCAGTACCGCATTGATCAGGTGAATTCTTTAGACCTACTTGATGAGCGCAGGCAATAGGCATTCAATCATCTAAAAGTGTACCAAGCATGAATGTCCAAAGGGTACAATAAAAAGGTAAAGCCACACAAGTTTGAAGTGGGAGATCTTGTCCTAAAAGAGAATCCTAAGAACCAGCCTAACAGAGAGAAAAAAGGAAAATTTGAACCTAATTGGTTAGGACCTTATGTTATCACTAATACTTTTGGGACTGGAGCCTATCAACTAGCTACACCTGAGGGAGATGTTCTTCTAGATCCTATCAATACTCTACATATGAAGCGGTTCTACACTTGATGTTTGGCTAGTAGAGCCTGTACAGTGAAATAGTTCTCAGAAAATACTAAAAACATTCAGAAAAATGATCTTGAAGAAATCCAAAAAATGTGGAAAAAGTCCTGAATAAAGGGTATCCTTGGTGAAAACATGGTAAATAGGCACCTTCCTACTACCAAAAACATTCCAAAAAGAAAAAATAGAAAAAAATTTGAAAAAGAGAAAAATGTGCCTTGATGAGAACCTGGCAATCAGGCATCTTGGTAACAAAAAGAAAGAAACAATCTTTCCAAGTGGTGAAAACCTGGCAATCAGCTGTCACTTATATTTATGTGCTCCATCAATCAATACATTGTTGATACTAAGCCTTCACAATTACACCTATGCTAAACATTGACTTTGTTTCCTAAACAACTATCTTATCCTCGCTTGGGATTTGTCTATATTTTTGTCTTAGGATCAAGTCATTCTGCACTAGGGGCATCTTTGCCAGACTGATAGGTTGTGTCTACTAGATCATCAGAGGTTGGTTTGTCTTGTGATACCATGCTTCTCGATACTTTTGCTACCACGATCACTTTCACAACACAAGGATAACACAATATTGCACTAACATGAACAGTGTTCCTATGACCTATAGTGAATTGCAGACAAGAATAATGACAAACACAGATATAGAACACCTATTTGCTTGAATTCTAACTTTTTGATTGATGAATCTATACTATGCTTGAAAAATGAATCATTAGTATTTCTCAATACTACCTAAACATAGTTTGATCCTAGTTTAATTATAACTCTTTTATGTCCTGATGATGTTTTACCTAGGGACATCTAAGCAGTTATGGATTTTATTTGATTGATTCACAATTAATGCTTGTTATGCATTTTGAGTTTCTCCATGACATTTTCACAAAGACAAAGAGTCGCAAGGATAGGGGGCATAACATTTTCTTGGTTTTCTGCATGTGGTGATTGTTCCAAATGATCCTATAAATTTCACCTAACTGGGATGTTTATGGTAAGAGCTGCTACCATGAGTGGATAGACGCATATATCTCGATCACTATTATGTGTAAACTATGGTGAGTTTGAAATAATTTCCTTGTCTATTTTCTAAAAATCAGATTCTTGCTAAGGTATACGAACCATAATGTACCCAAGGATATGAATTTTTAAGGTCGTTGTGGGTCTAGTATCTTGCCTTACATAGAATCTAATATATTGAAAGGAAGGTGACTATCTTGTTATCCTGGCTTCTATGCCTTGATGCCTAAGTCTGTTTCTGACATTTCAATAAAATATAGTATTCATACTTTCATAATATCAGTGGGTATTAGTGATTGTTCTACTAGCAGGTGGTATCCATTCCAAAAAGTTCCCAATGATGATAAAAAGCTACAATATCTGCCAATTAGTGAGAAGTCTTAAGAGTCTGCATGTAGCTGCACTTAGAAATTGCATGATGCATTTGTGAAAGAAGTTAAAACATAAGGAATTTTGTGCTCAAAAATAATTTCTATCTTCTTCTAAATACCAAGTTAAAAACATCCATTTACTATTATTGATATAAATATCATTGCCCATCCATAGGATACATTTTGCATTCACAAAATGAAACAAAAAGAAATACAAAAACAAAGCATTGCATTTCATTTTTACATCCTAAATGCATCCATACATTTTACTTGCATAAGAAAAATAAAAAACATACATTTTGCATATTCACATAGTCTCATTTGAAACATATTTATATTAGTGTTAAATCCACAAAACAACATAAATGATGTCATCATTTAAAAATCTAACTCATCATATGACCAAGATCTAATCACATGTGCAAATACATCTATCAAAGCAAAGAGACATCATGAAACATATCAGAATCAGAGAACAACTGCATCAAATATATATCTCAAACATGATACAGATCAAAATATGACACAAGTCTACATAACAAGTATTAGAGGATTAGAAAGAATATATATATATATATATATATAT
>MU223802.1:1705666-1734694 GCA_018584345.1 Thuja plicata | reverse complement strand
TATATATATCAAATACAAAGAAAGATCTCAGCAGGATCCAGATATACAATATACATGGGTGAAAAAATAAACTTAATCAGCTCTGGCTACCCCCCTCTCCATGATCTGGAGGAGGAGGAGGAGGTGGTACAAATGGTGGAGGAGGAGGCATCGCCCCCTCTGACTCCTGAGCCAACCATGAAAAAGATGCTGCTCTTTGCCCCTCTGGCACCACTACATAATAAAGAGCATAATAATAAGTTGCTCTCTGGCCCTGATGAATAGCAGTATGAGCTTTCATATCTCACTCTATCTTGAGCCTCTCTAGTTGTGCATCTCACTCTGCTCTCATTCTCTCCAGCTGTGTATCCCAATCAGCAAGCAAAGTATCTGCTACTATAATCCTGGCCTCTGGTGTTGTAGCTCTTGCCTCTAAAGCTATAATTTGAGCCCTCAGCTACTCTCTCTCCTGTTCACACTAAGATAAATGATCCCCATCTCTGCCAGATTCCCTGCCTGAATCCTGTCCTAAAGGCCTATCATGAGATCTATCTTGTGATCTGTCATGCTGTCTCTGCTGCTGCTACTTCTGCTGCTCTCCTGTAAGTAATGAACCAAGATCTATCCGAGGAGCAACAAATATAAATCAGGTGTACCAAACCTTTCCACTCCCGATGGCAACCTCTGTGTGGCCACCCACAATAGCACTGCCCCTATCATTTCCACCATCGTCCCCCTCATCTGGAGGAGGACGTCTCCCATCTCAACCTCCATCTTGGCCTCCATCTCTCCTTCCATGCCTACTGGTGCCCCTATCTCTCTGGACTCCTCCTCTCCCTCTGGCAAGATGGTCATCAGGATCATAATCTAGTGGCTCCTCTATGCGAGGAATAATCTCCTCCAGCACTATGATTGAGGGAATGGATATTGAAGCATCTATATGGTATAGCCATTTGAACAGCCTCCATCTGCAACATCTAGGTGGAGATCCTTGTTTACTTCAACCATGTCCCTAATCTCCTGATGGGTAGTCTCATAAATCAACTAGGCACCCCACAATGGTGCCTCATCATGGATCCGCATATAAACAGTGATGTCCTATGTCCTACCCTGCCAATGGCCATACTGTCTCAGAACTTGGGTATGCACAAATAGCTCTACAATGTATCTAGTTCATCTAATGAGATACCTACTCTGAAATAAATATGGCACCTATCGAGCATCTAAGGTCTACTCCTCACAGTCTAAATATGGTCGCTAGACGACCTCAGTCATATCATCAAAAAGCTGTCACCAGTATTCTACCTTGCCCAGATGGGGCTGCTGAATAAGACCGGCATACATATATACATAGGCCTGTTCCAGTGCTCATTGCCTATCAACTATCAATGATGTAACAAGGATATGCTCCTAGGCCCAAATCTGTAGAATCAATATACCTACGGTCATGTTTCAATTATAATGATATACAGTCTTGTGCAACTCTCGATACATGTTTCGTCTATGGGTGACCATCTACTCTAGCATCTCCACCCATCTGACCATAAAACCATGCTAACGTCTGTCTAGAATCAGGATGCCACCTATCAAACCTACTAATTACATAGATAATCAATCATAATGATCGACCATATAGTCCCATGAGAGGTATCTACAATCAATGGTATCATCTTGAAAATATCGATGAACTGCTCCAATCACCATGGCAGACATCACCTCGAAGCGCACCTCATGAAAAATAATCAGAACCAGCAGTATCTACCATACGTCCTCAAGAATAACTATAATCTCCCTGGTTGAAAGATGGAAGGTGTTGTTCTCTAAGTGGCATCTATTGGCAAGAGCAGTCAACAACCCTCATTTTACCCTTATCTCAGGTAAGCCTATCAAAGAATGTAATCTGCACCGGATCACTGTAGCATGCTCGTCATCTGAGAGAAGTCCAGACAAAGCAAGCACACGACCTGGATATGTGCCTCTAAACCCAACTACCTTGAAATATGATTATTTTTGACAAATACAAAGATAAAATCAGTGTTCTATCTACAACAGGGATGCAGACTCCTAATTAGCTAAGTAATTCAAGGTCTGCGACAAGCAAAAAGGTCAAAATGAATAAGTTCCTAAGTTTACAAATGAGATGCGATCCTGAATAGACAGGGTGCGATCCTAGAAATACAAGATATGACAGAGAATACTGGGTGTGATCTCCAAAATATGGGATGCGACCCTCAAAGCAGGGTGCGATCCTAAATGAACTGGGTATGACACAAAGCCAAAATTAAACTAAAAACAAGTCAAAAAAAGACCAACTGGATGCGATCCAGGAAATTCTGTATGCGATGTAGAATTCTAGGAAAACCAGATACAATCTGGAAAATACTGGATGCGACACAGGTTTGACAGGGTGCAATCCAGAATCCCGGATGCGACCTAGAACCTAAAGGGCTATAAAAGCTGTAAAAATACGTAAAAATCAAATTTGTGAAATTCATGAGGTAGTTTTACGAGCACTTACCAGAGGTGGGTAGTCGGTCGGGTGCTGGTGTTGATGGCTCATCTCAAAACAATGCTTTCTAATAGGGACCACCATCTTCTCTACAGAGCTCTTAAATTTATTATGGATAAAAGTGAAAATGAATAGTAAAATGGTAATTTTTGAGGCTTATATTGGTCTTTTGAGCTATTTAGGAGTTTTGAAACTCCTCCTAGGCAATTGAATTTACATATTTGTTCTCTATTTTGATCAAACAGGAACCAAATTGAAGGTGCCTAAGGTATTTTGTGCAGCACAGTAACATTTCTATGACAACTCCTGAAAAATGCAGAATTACTCCTTTTCTTCTGAAAATCCCTCAAATTGCACATTTTATAATAAATCTTGTTCTGACATCATTTTATCAATCCCACCACTCACATTTTCACATGATTAATTTGGTATACCGTGTGTTTATTCTTAAACACCCTCTCTTTTTCACTTCTTCTACTTCATTCTTTCTTGCCCTAACCACTTCCTGCAAGTGATCTGTTCTTTCCACTGAGGGATTCCATTTCTTTCCTTCAATTTCATTCCCAAGGGGGCATGATCACACTATCATCAATTAAATTCTTACTCAAAACAACATTAAAATGACTTCATTATCAAATAACTAGGGGCATGACAGTTTCCTTGACTAAATCGAAACTGTTGGATAGAAGGATTTAGTTCTCATAAGCTGGATATCATGTGTTTCCTCATTTTTAAAGATTCTTATTAAACTCCTAGCAGCTTCATACTAGCTTTTGGACGACAACCAAGTTTGAAATTAGTATTATCAATTTTGAACGACAACCAAGTTCAGGATTGGTATCTTTTAATATCTTTAATTGACCTTTGGACGACAACCAAGTTCAAAATCAATACTATTAGTTTAGTTTAATCAAGTGCGAGACTGATCTCATCAAGTATTTCGTTCAATCATGAGCAAAATTCTCAAACTTTCTGAAGTCAAAATCAAAAATCAATGTGTTGCTCGCACATTAATTCAAAGAGGGGCAAATATAACCACCTAGATTTGGTCTTCTCTAACTATAGACCCTATTTTCCCTAAGTGTGATCATACCCCCAATTATGTCACGACAATGTTACATTGGCATAATTCATTTTTAAATCAGATTTAATGTCCTAGGTGATTTTATCACTAAATTATATTAACTACTATAGCCATACAATTCAAACCAATTTCAAACATGGCTATAGTATTTAATCATAAAGGAATTAAATGAACCTCAATATATCCCATCACTTGCAAATGAACCCATTCCCCTAGCCTAATTAATTTAATTAAATTGGCTATAATCCTATTGATTATTAAAAAGCAATTAAATGCTTAAATAATTAATATTCCTATTTTTGAATGAGTTAAATATGTTTAAATCATTTCATTAATATTCCTCTAAACCCCTAACCTAACCCACTTCAACCACTTTGACTCTGGGTTCAAACCTATCCCAACCCATTCACCTCATGCTAATTTAATTCTAATCCTAATTCTATCCTAACCCACCTCCTAATGTTGTCACATTCCATTAGGGGAGTGATTAACAACTCAACCCACTTGAGAAAGTCAAGGAATCTCAAGATTCCTTTCCTCAAGTCCACTTTCTCAAGCCACCCTCTTACACCCTTCCCATGCTTCTTTAAGGCTTTCATTAATGCCTCATTAATGTAGATTGCTTAAGCCCATGTCTCCACCATGCCTATTGAATGCCTTTAGAATTTATTTCTCTTACACACCATTAATGAGTTTTTCAACTCCATTAATGCACCTTGTCCCCCTCTCTCTCCTCATTCTTCTATAAATAAAAGGTGTTTTTTAGCACAAATAAGCCTTCATCTTAGATTAAAATTGCATTGTTATGCTATTAGAATAAACATAGATTCATATCACATTTCATATTTCATGCTTATGCATTGTTATTTTCATGCTTTTTATAGCTAGAATGCATGTTATTTAGATATCTTTCTCATTTTACCTCAAATCTTTCATGCTAGGATGTATATGTCACTGAAAGAGGCATAATCTAAGGGCTATTATGTTATTTTTCATACTCTTCCTAGTTAGAAAGAAATAGGTCAATTTTAGTGAATTTGTATGCTCATCTAACCCCTTTTTCACTAATGCAATGATTTATTGAAGTGTTGTGTCACAAGTAACAAGTGCACAAATACACACACACACACACACACACACACACTTATGATCAGTATACAACATAAATTCACTCAACATCAAATAATGTCTCCATTTCTTCATAGCTTGCACAATAGCATAGAATTCTTTATCATAGATAGAATATTCCTTTTTGCATCATTCAACTTTTCACTACAGAAAGCATCAGGTTTACCTTCTTGATTCAACACAGCTCCAATTGCACTTCCACTTGCATCACATTCTACTTGAAATAACTTATTAAAATTAGGTAAGACTAATATAGGTAATTCAGTAACCTTCATCTTCAAACTCTCAAAACTCTTTTCAGCTCCATGTGTCCATTTGGATTCTCTTTTGTCTCCTCTCATTGTCTCATTTATAGCATTACAAATAGAACTAAATTTTTTGATAAACTTCCTGTAAAAACTTGCCAATCCATGAAATAATCTCACCTCACTGACATTCTCAGGTGTAGGCCAACTAAGTATAGCTTCAACCTTCTTAGGATCCATCTTCAAACCATCAGCTGAAATCATAAAACCTATATACACAAGTTCTTCTTTCATGAAGGAACACTTTTTTATATTTATCAATAGCTCTTCCTCTTTCAATCTCTGCAATACTTGTCTTATATGCATCAAATGTTCTTCTCTTGTCTTACTGAATATCATAATATCATCCAAGTATACAATCACACATTTATTCAAGAATTTATTCAAAACTTCATTCATTAACCTCATAAATGTACGTGGTGCATTAGTTAAACCAAAGGGAATAGCCAACCACTCATACAAACCTTCTTTCATCTTGAAAGAAGTCTTCCATTCATCACCTTCTCTGATTTTGATTTGATGATACCCACTCTTCAAATCAATTTTGGTGAAATATCTTGCTCCACTAAAACAATCCATTATATCATCCATCCTTGGTATAGGAAACCTATACTTCACTGTGATCTTATTGATTTCTCTTGAATCAGTGCACATTTTCCATTCTCCATTCTTCTTAGGTACCAATATTGTTGGTAATGCACATGGACTCAAACTTTCTCTAATCAAACCCTTGTATAACCACTCATGAACTTGTCGTTTAAGCTCTTCATTCTCAGTCGGTGTTAGCCGATGTGGTGCCTTGTTCGGTAAACTAGCTCCAGGAATTAGATCCATACAATGACTGATATCTCTCATAGGTGGAAAACCATCAGGTACATTATCTGAAATGATCTCCTTATACTCAGTGAGTAACTTCTTAACTTCAGCAGGAATTTTATCTGTTGTATTTTTACTTAGTTTGTTACAAATCAAAGCATAACAAATATCATTTCTTTTCAAATCCTTAACAAACTGTCTACCTTCCATCAGACAAAATTGCATAGATGTACATATCTCACCAACATATTCTTCAACCAAAGGTAACAAAATTTGTTTCTTACCATCAACCCAAATATAATATCTATTCAATCTCCCATCATATATAGCATGTCTATCATACTGTCAAGGTCTACCCAAAAAAATATGACAACAATCCATAGGCATAATATCACATAACACCTTATCATAATACTTTCTAATTTTTTCGATTCACAAAACATTGTTCGCTCACCATTAATGTATGCTCATCCTTGATCCATGAAATATGATAGGGCTTTGGAAGCTTCATTCTTTCTAACTGCAACTTTGTGACCGTTTCCTCAGATGTTAGATTCTCTGAACTTCCACTATCAACAATTACCTTCCAAAATTTGTATGCAACTCTACATCTGGTCTTGAACAAGCTTTTCCTAATAGGATCTTGTTTATCTATCTCACTCCATAATATCCTTCTGATCATGAAATTTCCTTCCTTCTCAGGTTCATTCGGTGAATCCTCTTGCACCAATGCATTTCTGTTGCTACCGACTTTCTTGCTTACATGTGTACACTCAAAATATAAATTTCCTTCTTCAAAAAATTGTAACAAGTTCCTTGGAACCCTCTTCTTCTATAACCACCTCAGGAGTAATTGCCTCTTTCTCGGTATGAATTTCCATATTTCCATTCAGTCTTTCCTTTTTCTTGAGATGTGTCTAAAATTGACTTTTCTAATTCAGATCTACTATTTTTACCATGAGATCTATCTCTTCCCCTAGGGAATCTGCCACCTCTACCTCTTTGTCTTTGTTCATATCTCTTATTCAATTTCTCCTTAGCTTTTAGGGTTGTAGAGGGGGAAAATAGAGATCTCTGTAGATAGGGTTTTAAATAATGGAGATTTGCACATAAAAGATACCCTATGTCTCTATTAGCCACTTACATTTAATTGTTATGATAAGGAATGTAAATTAGGAAATGATTACTAAGAATAATGAAATAACATACATACCTCACAATATAGAAGATCTAGAAAAGTCTATTTTTTGATGTCTTTGTTGAGTTTCGGGGAATTCTGCAATCGGATTTGGAACAGAAATGCAGAGACGAACAAAACCTAGAAATCTTTTCCTTTTCTGAGTCAAGTCAACCTTGACCTTTTTGGAAGGGTGCAATTGTACCCCAAAATGTTTGACCTTGACCTGCACAACTTTGATGGAAGTTTTGTTCGTGGATCCCAAAAGTTGGCTGAAAAGGGTATCCAAATCCGCTCTGCAACTCCCAGAACAATGACTGTAGATATCTGAAAATAGTGTTTTGGGGTGGCTATATGGGGATTTTCCTTATTCAATCCCCCATTTTGGTGGTTTCCACCTCCACAAATAGCCAGATGTAATAGAAAATATGTGTGTTTCTCTTAGGAAGAGCTTTGAATGTGCAATGCCAAGATCTAATCTTCTAGATTGAAACCCTAGCATGAATTGAAATGAGAGAAAAATGCATAGATTTGAATATGATAAAGAAAGCATACCAAGCCGCCAAGGCTAAAGTACTCCTACAAAACTCACAATTTGTAGTTGCTACCCCATGATTGTATCATTTGAATGCTTGAATGTTGAAAGTAATAGATCAATGAAGAAGGAATGATTTGAAGAACTATTTCTTGCTCCAATGAAGATCCATAATAGTTTGTCCACAAATGTTCTTTCTTGTATCAAAACATCATCATATCTTGTCCTCCTATATCATCCTCTTGCATTCTTGCATCATCCTCATGTCATGATATCATAATTTTGTCATCCCATCATCTCATGATTTTGTTTCATGAAGAATGAAGGAAAAAGAGAGTGCTTATATAGAGATCTCAAGGTAAGCCTCCTAGGGAAATGCAAGGGCCCATAAATCAAATTTCACCTTGAATCAAGGTCCAATTACAATCACCAACCAAGGAGGGGATGTATTAATTTCAAATTTTGGAGAAAACACTTTCGCATACGAATCTAGGGACCTATTTTTAAGTTTAGGGCCCCGATATAATCCATATTTGAAAGCAGGAACCAAAACCCGATAGAGGTCAAGGTCGACCTCGACCCTAACCTAAGGTTTTAGGCTGGTCACCTTGAAGAATCAGTGAGGTTCCTAGGTCAGCCGAGGACCTAGGAAGATGAGAAAACATAACAGAATGATGGGAAGAAGGCACGAGGGCCTAGAAGAGGTTAAACAAAGGCTAGGAGGACCAATACATAGGTCCTACCTAAAAAATAGAGCCATAGAGAATCCTTAGAATTCTAACCCTAATTCCAGGTGTAGATGCATTCTAAATGAAAATATATCTTGTAAATGCATTAAAAGAGGGTACTAAACCTACCAAAATGGAAGTGCTTACATTTTAAGATGATACATTTAGCCCCCACTTTATCTTATATATGACACTACATAAATATGCAAGCTAAAGTAAGAAAACTTCATAAAGGTAAAAAGGATATAGCCAAGTCCTCAATGTAGAGATCTTACAAGAAACTGTTATTACCTGCAACCTGCAGCACACAATGTTAATGAAAATCCATAAATCATCTAAAACTTACTAGGATGAGATTGAGAAGTTCATAGAGTCCCTTATGCCCCCCTGTTTCGGCTTTCTATTTCTGAAGGGTGAAATAGGGTGATAAGGATAATCCTATACACTAGATATGCAGTTTGTTGAAAAATCTTTTCCTAAACTAGTTAGAAGTGTAACCACCTAGATTTGGTCTGCTCTAACCATAGACCCTATTTTCCCTAAGTGTGATCATACCCCCAATTATATCACGACAATGTTACATTGGCATAATTCATTTTAAATCAGATTTAATGTCCTAGGTGATTTTTATCACTAAATTATATTAACTACTATAGCCATACAATTCAAATCAATTCAAACCAATTAAAATAGATCAAATTCAAAACATGACTATAATATTTAATCATAAAAGAATTAAATAAACCTCAATATGTCTCATCACTTGCAAATGAACCCATTCCCCTAGCCTAATTAATTTAATTAAATTGGCTATAGTCCTATTGATTGTTAAAAATCATTTAAATGCTTAAATAATTAATATTCCTATTTTTGAATGAATTAAATAAGTTTTATTCATTTCATTAATATTCCTCTAAACCCCAACCTGACCCACTTCAACTTCTTTGACCATGGGTTTGAACCTATCCCAACACATTCACCCTTGCTAAATCTTATTCTAATCCTAATTCTATCCTAACCCACCTCCTAATGTTGTTACATTCCATTAAGGAGTGATTAAGAACTCAACCCACTTGAGAAAGTCAACTTTCTCAAGCTTGACTTCCTCTAAGGATGAACTTGCCAAGTTTGGCGTTACATCCCTCCCCATGCCTCATAAATGGTTTCATTAATGTCTTATTAATGAAGATTATTTTATGGCCATCCCTCATTAATGCCCAAGGCATTAATGCCTCTTACACCTCATTAATGAGTTTTTCAACTCCATTAATGCACCTTGTCCCCCTCTCTCTCCTCATTTCTTCTACAAATAGAAGGAGTTTTTTAGCACAAATAAGCTCATAATTTTAGAGTTAAATGTATTGTTATGCTGCTAGGATTTAGATAGTTTCATATTGCCTCATAGTTTCATTATCATGCATTGTTAGTATCTTCACTTTTAGAGCTAAATATGCATGTTTCTTTATCATTTAGTTTGTTTTAACTCAAATCTTTCATGCTAAGTCGTAGATGTCACTGATGGTAGCATAATCTAAGGGTTGTTGTGTTTCTTATCATATTCTTCTTAGTTAGAAAGAAATAGGTCAATTTTAGTGCTTTATATGCTCTTCTAACCATGTTTTCCACTAACGCAACGATCTATTGAAGTGTCATGTTGCAAATAATAGGTGCACATTTTAACACACATTTTTAGCGCCCACCATGGGGCATGATTCTAGACTTGGACTCATTTTAACTCTATTTTTCACTAATCTATCCTCCCATTTTTCTGGTTCAGAGTCATTTCTGGTCATCCTGGCTCACATCCAGGATACACCCTCACACCGCAAAAAATGAGGCTCGCATCTAGGATTTCCCAGATAATTTTCAATATAGGATCGCATTTGGGGAACATTCAGTCACATCTGGTAACAAGGGCTTGCATCTAATATATGGTATCGCATCCTATGTTTTTAGGATCACATCTGGTTAAAAATCTTGTGTACTTCATTGCCTAACCTCTAACAGTTTGATCAATTTGGTTTTTGTCTTTTAAAGAAGCCTAACTAGTGTTTGCAGGTTGCTATCAAAGGTTTTTCTTGGAGTTGAACAAAGAATACTAACGTGATTTTTTTTCAGGCTGCCCAACCCCCTTCTTGACCTCTATTTACATGATTTTCACACTAAGAACATTTTCTAATCTTCTACTAAACTGACTAGAGGACTATGCTCTTTTCCTATTAAGGAAAATCAGAAACTCACACATCAGTTTATGAGTTGAAAGGAATTTGGAGATAACTGAACCAAGCAACCAAAACTAAATTTCTTTTGGATCAGTAAATGAACAACACAAAGCACTTAACATATTGTATTAATTGAACCAACTCATTGTCTAAATTTGGGATCAGAAATTGAACAAGCTACTCATCTAAAATTATGGATTACTAAACAACACAAATTTACTTTCAAGCATTTTGTTTTCCCTAAAATAGGAACATCTTAAATCGAGCACAACATTGCTTGAGGGAACGAACAGTTTTCTTGAAACTATTTTGGGAGAAAACGACATGGATTAGGAGAGTATTCTCTTCTTCATAAGAAGAATAAAAAATCTAGATGTCCTATGCTCACCAATCCTTTGTATGCTTATTTAATAGTAGAGGGCCTACCGGTTGAGGAAAAAATCTCCCAGGAACGACCGAAGTGAGGACAGGTTTTATGCCAATCCCTCCAACTCACTATAAATAGTTTCTTCCTCATAGGCTAAAGCCTCAAAAGATGGAATCGGTTTTGTTCCTGGAATTTTGACATCATTCCTTGAACATGCTTGGGTATGTGTAGAACAGAGCTACTTGAATCTTTCTTGTGAGACTACACAAATTTGAGTACTCATAGGGCTATACGCCTCAATTTTGCCTTGTGCAATTCTATGGGGGATGGTTTCGAATGGATTTCCCAATCATATACAACACTTAAACTAAAAGAACTCCTAATTCACCCCTGAAAGGGTGATAATCCTTGGGCAAGGCAAAAACTAATTACCCCAAGACACTCATCATATCGTGCCCTCACTTGCATTTGGATTCAGCTAATACAACATCATGACTGGAGCCATTGCCTGCTTGGTGATGGTTGTATTCTTATTAAAATTTGAGTGTGTACCTAAGTCAACGAGCAAGGATTTTCATTCTCCACCTAGAAAAAAGGGATAAGATGTGTGCCTATTTTACCCTCCTAACAAAACAAATATGTTTGACGTGTCTGAAAGAGCATTAAAAAGATAACACCTTCAAACAAGAAACAAAATTCAATCCTTGGTATACACATATGTTTTTCACTCACTGACAAGTCTCAGAAATTAGTCCGCAATCATACGAACTTCACGCGCTTCCAAGAAATTTTTTTCAAAACTAACCAAATTTGATACAGATCAAAAAATTGCATCCCAAATTTCCTGGCTCTTATTTGGTATCCTGGCTTGCATCTAGTATTCTAGCTTGCATCTGGTCAACACATCATCGCATCTAGGGTTCCAGCTCACATCTAGGGTCATCAGTAAAACTCAGGAAAACTTAGTTGATTTGAGTACCCTGTTGTCTTTTCTGATCTCCCTTTTGTTGTGTCGACACACTTTTTCAAATGTCTCCCTTGCATGTCCTGTTAGTCTCTCGCAATATGTCTCAATACATGTGGTCTATCCAATTCTTACAACAACTTGATTCCCATCTCACTATCAGGGCATTCTAACCCTCTAACACTGGAATCATTTACTTCCACCAAGATACAAACCATACTTCCACCTAGACACACTCACTTGAACAATTCAAGATACTACCTGACACTATCAGGAAACTTTGATGAATCTGAGATATGGATACATGCTTAACACAAGATGCAACAAGTACACATCTAAAGGATCAAAAGTACCTCCTAAATCACTACACTTTCAAGGAGAAACATCTCACGGCTCCCTACTCAATCTAGACTATCCAGAAATGGATAGAAACACTCATGAATGGAGTGCGGCTTTTGAAGAGTATGACAAAAACAAAAACCAAAAGCATGAAGATACTGATGAAGAAGAAGAACCCACATTTGATCATCCCATATTTGAATCAGGTATTGAGGAAGACATCACTGAAGAGGAGTACAATAAACTCAAGCAGAGAAAGAAATTCCAAAAGACAATGGAAAAGATGATTGACGAAGATAAAGAGAAATACTTTCTCCATCTAGCATCCACTGGCATAAAGTTACCCAAAGATTATGATGTGGAACAACTAAAGGAGAAAGAGGTACCAACTCCTATTTCTATTCTGCCAAACAACTTACCTTAATGCAAATGAAACTTTCCACTCTCAAGAAAGAGAAGGCTAAACCCAAAATGAAGTACTCTGTAGACTCCATTTGTCTATTTCCTTTTGACAAGAGTGTCACTATGGTTTCATTGCCTCCCAACGTGGCACAGCCAAAATATGACAAGTATACGTGAGAGACCAATCCACATGACCATGTTTGATAATTTTGTGCTCTTAGCATAGAGTACATGCATGAACCTTCTTACCTCATGTGGCTTTTTCCTAGAAGTCTAGGAGGCAACGCCATGGAATGGTTCTCAAAACTTACACCCAAGGTCAAAAATTTTGAGGAGTTAATACAATTTTTTATCCAACATTACTATTATAATATCCAACTTGGCGTGACTATGATGGATCTGTGAAACACTAAATAGAAGACTAGTGAATCCTTTACCCACTTTCTACAAAGGTGGAGGAAAATCTTTGCACGGTATTCAAGAGTCATTCCTGAATCCAAGAAAATGGAAATATTTGTTAATAACTTGATCTTTGAAATGGAAATATTTGTTAATAACTTGATCCTTGAATTGAACTATGCATTACAAATGCAAGACTCACCTATCTTTGATAGGATGATCAAGAATGCCCTCTGTATCGAAGAAGTTATGGTCAAAAAGGGAGAGATCACTCTTAAAAATAAAAACAAATCAAACAAATCCAACTCCAAGCCTAAATGGTGGAAGAAAAACAAAAATGTTTTCAATGATGGTGTAGTAGACGCATCCCATATTGGTCCTAAACCCAAGGTGTTCAATTTGACTAACAGTATGCAAGCAAGCAAAGATGCCAAGGTAACACCTCCCATACCCAAAGTAAACAATGATAATAGCAAGGGTTGGCAATGGAATTCAAAACCTCAAAGAACATTCACTCCTTTGGGAGAGCCTCTCAAAACTATTTTGAAAACATTGCTAGACAACAAGGTTCTCACAATTTTAGATTCTAAACCATGGGAACCAGCGGTCAAACCCAGGTGGTGGGATGATAATTCTTACTGTGTCTTTTACAAAAACAAAGGATACAAGACTAACAACTATCTTAAACTTAAACATGTTATTCAAGACCTCATTGAAGGAGGTAAGATCAAAGTGGAGGGACACACTACCAACAAATATCATACTGGATTCAACAAACCATTCCCTAATTATGAGAAAGGGGAAGCATCTCAAGGGAAAGGTAGTGAAGTCAAATACACCTACTCCAATAATGATAGTGTGATCAATATGCTAGACCTTAAAACTGAATCAATTAATGTGGTCACAATCAAAGGTGTTTCTTTCCAATCAAATGTGGTGACTCAGAGCCAAGCCCAAGTCATGGTCAAAGGACCCAATTCCTCCTCAAAACTAGCATCAATGTCCAAAATTCCTATCGTTACTATCCCCAAACTAGCAGCAAAACATGTGGTTACTATTCCTGCAGCAAAGTATGACTTGGTGGACCAATTATAATGAACCTCTGCCAAAATTTCCATTTTTGAGCTGCTTAAAATCCTGGAACAAGCCCTACATGTCGTAAATGTACAAAAGGACCTTCATATAGACAAATTCCAAGAGATGGTCAATCACATTTCTGGCACCCACTGTAAGGGATAAATAAATGACGCATCCACATAATCAACCCCTCCATATTGAAGTCCTTATTCATAAATCCCATGTTAGGCACGTATTGATAGATGGAGGCACAAGATTAAATATTTGTACCCTTAATCTCATCAAAAAGTTGGGTCTTTCAAAACAAACAATTGGCTCTAGAAGAAAAATAACTATCAAAGCTTATGATTAGGAAGGAAGGTCCTCTAAAGATCTTAGCATTCTACCCATCAGAGTCAGGCCAATTGAAAGGAATGTCACATGTCAAGTTCTGGATTTGCCCTTGTCCTACAACATCTTGTTAGGGAGACCATGGATTCATGAGATGCAAGTTGTGCCATCCACTTACCACCATTGTATTAAGTTCCCACATAATGGGGTGGAAGTAACAATTCCTACAGATGCTAATTATACTTGCAACAATATCAAAGCAGGTAGTATGATTCCACATAACAAGGAAGCTATGGATGAGATTTCTCCTGAGACCACCAGGGACATGGTTATGAAAATCTTTGGGAAGACTTTAAAACTTGAATAAACAGGTATGGGATAATACAAGTTGGACATGACTCCATCACTAATAGAACTTCTAGTGTCACCAAGATCCTATGGAAAACCATCCTCAACATTTACACCTACTGCATCCAAGCAGCCAGAAATCCACAAAGAAACTAGCATGGTAAAGGCATCCACATCTTCTTTAGATAACATAGAAGAATAGGCAGTCTTGGATTGGCTTTACAAAGGAGAACCGACGGAAGCTGAGGTCAAACATGTGGAAATATCTCTAGAATAGTATGGTAAATGATACGATCTCCTCAAGAAAATAAGATACAAAGGAAAAGGACCTCTAAACGACATAGGAAGAGGAATTATTGAGCCTGTACACATGGAGTTCAGGAATACCAGAGACAAAACAAGATTGGGTTTTAATAATGAATCTGACAAACCTGCTTTGAAAGATAGCCCAACCTTTGACAAAGGGAGTGATGAAATAGAGGAGATAAAACTCAAACCATGGTCCTATGAAATATTGTTACATGTTGGCACAAAGAATATTGACTATCAAGGAGAGCACTATGTACCAAGCTTTGAGGTACCACAAGATATTCACATTCCTTTGTTACCACAGGCTCCTATTCAAGAGGTAGGAAGCACAACAATAGATGAGCCAGAGATACCATTGGTAGCAACCACTATGGAGAGCACATGACACTGACAAAAGGATTCACATCCTAACTAGGGTAAATTAGTCATGATCACACATGTCCTTGATTTACCACACTTTGATCCATAGGTGGCTAACCGAGTACATCAGATAATTATTACAAAAAATTTGAACCAATCTGATGACGAAGTAACTAACTCTCATGATTATGAATGGGATGAGCTATATGTCACCACAGAAGACATTGAAATAGATACAATTCACATGTTTTTAGCTCCCTCGGCACCTCATGAACATTCTGACACTACCCCCAACAACGCTGATATTCCTGAAGTAGAGGAGGAATTCATTCTCCCAATCATTGATGGGGAGACTGGTTTTTTCCTAAGCCTAGAAGAAGTTCAAAGGCGACAAGCAAGAAGCCTCCTTTTACAGAGAGACGATGATGAAAGTTCCACTGACGATTCACTAGAGTTTGGTCCACATATAACTAACAACGAGCCTTTTTATGATGATCTAACTCTTATTAATCTAAACATCAAAGAAATTAACCTAATGAAACATGTCATTTCCGTTAATGGTCTTGACGCTAACCCAATGCTCTCCTTCCCAAAGACTGACTCCCTATATTTGATAAACCCCAACCTAATTGATTGGGCTAATATAGATCCTAATCCTATCATGAAATTTCCTAATTAATACACCTTGGCTTGTTATCTAAATGCTTTCGAACCTTATCCTTCTTCTACCGATGCAAGGAGCGAGAACATGTCACAAGAGGATATCAAGTTTCTTATTCAAAAATTGAAAAATAAAAAAGAAAAATGGAATTGATGGTGAAAACCACATTGTGGCAGTATCAGATCCTAAAAAATTAAAAACAAAAGATGTATCTAATGGTAAAAACCTCTCAGAGGTGCCAAAAGATGAGATTCTTGATATACTCCCTGAGAACTTTCAAGAGAGATCTTCAGTATTGATAGAAACAATAGAACTAGTAAACTTGGGCACAGTTGAGTCTCCTCAAATTATTCACCTGGCACAATCTTTATTAGAAGAGGAAAAGGTACAATTCACTGAGTTCCTAAAGGAAAAGAAGATCAACTTTGCATGGTCCTATACTGATATTCCTGGACTAGATCCTAACTTAATCATGCATCATTTGTCTATAGCTCCTAGGATAAAACACGTGAAACAAAAACTCAGAAAGATGCATCCTCATGTTGCGTTGCTAGTAAAGGCAGAGCTAGAGAAATTGTTGAAAGCTGGATTTATCAGAGTCATTGCCTACATAGGATGGATCTCCAATGTGGTCCTAGTATTTAAATTTGATAAATATATTAGGATCTGTATAGACTTCAGGGACTTAAACAAGGCATGTCCTAAGGATGACTTCCCACTGCCTAATATTGACATGATCATAGACCTCACAACAGGCTACCAAATGTATTCACTAATGGATGGTTTCTCAGGCTATAATCAGATAAAAATTACCCCTAAGGATCAAGAGAAGACCGCATTTACATGCGCATGGGGAACATTTTGCTGGAACATCATGCCATTTGGGTTGAAGAATGTCGGTGCCACATATCAAAGAGCGTGACTACTATATTCCACAATATGATGCATAAAAACATGGAGCATTACATGGATGACTCCTTAGCTAAATCCAAAGAAAGGAGCACTCATGTTGATGATTTACGAAAGATATTGGATCATATAGAACAATTTCAACTCAGGCTCAATCCAAAGAAGTGTGCCTTTGGGATCCAATCAAGAAATCTCTTAGGATTTATTGTCTCAGAAAAAGTAATTGAGGTAGATCCTGCAAAAGTCAAAGCTATACTAGAGATGACTCCTCCATCCAACATCAGTCAAATGAGGAAATTACAAGGGAGACTTTAGTCAATCAAGAGGTTCATGTCACAACTTGCTGACAGAGAACAACCCTTGACCAAATTGCTACACAATGGGGTCACCTTCAAATGGGATGAACACTATAAAGCCAACTTTAGAGAATTAAAAGAATACCTGGCTACTCTCCTATTCTTAAGGAAACCATCCATGGAAAGCCATTACTCCTATATATTTTAGCTACAACTACATCACTAGGAGTATTTCTCGTACAAGAGGATGAAACAAACAAAGAAAGGGTGATCTACTACATCAGTATAACACTAGTCTCCTATGAGCTCAATTACAACATTATTGAGAAAGCATGCTTAGAATTCATCTTTGCATCACATAAATTGAGACACTACATGCTCTCACATACATTAATCATTGCTAAGATTGATCCCCTAAAGTACCTCCTTAGAAAGATTGCATTAATAGGACGATTAGCAAAATGGGTCCTCATTCTAAGTGAATTTGATATTGAGTATGTGGACATGAGGGCTATTAAAGGACAAGTCCTCGTGAATCAACTAGCTGATTCACCACTCCAAGATGATGAACCTTTAAGGATTGAATTCCCTAATGATACAATTATGCATTTGACTGAGTATCCATGGAAGATGTACTTTGATGGTTCTTTTACACAACAAGGCTCTGGAGCAGAGGTTCTATTCATAAATCCTCAAGGCTACAAGATACCAAAGTCCTACAAATTGATGTTTCCATGCACAAACAACATTTCTAAATATGAAGCATTGGTAAATGGTCTTAAGCTAGCCGTGGAGTGGAAGATTGTAGATTTACATGTGCATGGTGACTCCCAGCTCATTATCAATCAACTGAATGGAGATTATCAGACAAAAGATGATAATTTAACACCCTACAAACAATTGGTTGATGACTTAAAGAAGTACTTTGTTTTCATCACATTCTAGTAGATACCTAGAATAGAGAATAAGGCTATAGATGCTATGGCTTCCTTGGTGTCCATGTTACAACTAGAAGAACATCAATTCCTCTATGACTTCTTGGTGGAAGAACTATCCTATCCTACCTTTGATACCCTGGAATATCAAGTAATTTGTGATTTGAACACCCCATACCAATCTCAGTATGCTAATATCATTGCCTATCTAGTTGACCAAACCATTCCTAATAATCTATCCAAAAATGATAAAAGAGCTTTGATTAGGACAACATCACGTTATGTCCTCATAACTAATAACTTATATCAAAGAGGTCTTGATGGTATGCTTCTTAGATTTTTAGAACTCAAAGAGTTAGATCGTGCGTTACAAGAAGTCCACGAAGGTGTATGTGGATCACATTCGAACAGATTTTCATTGGAAAAGAAACTACTCAAGGTAGGCTATTATTGGCCTACCATGGAAAAAGATGCAATTCACTTTTCAAAGACATGTCATAAGTGCTAGACACATGTAAATCTCAGACATGCTCCTGCCGGAGAACTTATACCTTTCATTACACATTGTCCATTTCAGCAATGGGCCTTTGACTTGGTTGAACAAATATATCCCAATTCTTCAAATAGACACAAGTTCATCATTACAACCACTGAGTATTTCACAAAGTGGGTTGAGGCTGTGCCGCCAATCAAAGCCACTGGCAAATAGGTGGCTATGTTCATTCTGAACTACATTATTTGTAGATATAGGATACCCTCTTCAATTGTAATAGACAATGGGGGCCAATTTAAAAACCAAGACATTAATGACCTTTTTGAACAGTTTCTTATCACTCAACACTGCTCCTCAATCTATTATCCTCAAGGTATTGGATAGGCTAAGGCATCTAATAAAAATATTCTCAAAATCCTACATAGAACTGTGAGTAAGTCTAGCAGAGATAGACATCTACAACTAAATCTGGCACTTTGGGCCTACAAAACAAGCATCAGAACACCAACTAGGGCCACGCCATTTGCCCTAGTCTATGGCACTGAAGCAGTACTCCCTATTGAGGTTTAAATCCCATCTTTGTGTATATCTTTACAAAGGCTTGTTATTGATGAGCAATACTACATTGATAGGGTGAATTCTTTAGACCTACTGGATGAGTGTAGACAAGAGGCATTTGATCACTTAAAATATACCAAGCACGCATGTCCAAAGGGTACAATAAAAAGGTAAAGCCACGATAGTTTGAATTGGGGGATCTCATCCTAAAGGAGAATCCTAAGAACTAGCCCAACCAAGATCAGAAAGGAAGGTTTGAACCTAACTTCTTGGGACCTTATGTTATCACTACTACTTTTAGGACTGGAGCTTATCAACTAGCTATACCTGAGGAAGATGTTCTTCCAGATCCTATCAACACTTTACATTTGAAGTGTTTCTACGCTTGATGTTCGGCTAGCAGAGCCTATACAGTAAATAGTTCTCCGAAAAACCAAAAACATTCAGAAAATTGATCCTGAAGAAATCTAAAAATAGTGGAAAAAGTCTTGAAGAAAGGTATCCTTAGTGGAAACCTGGCAAACAAGTGCCTTGATACTACAAAAAACATTCAATAAAGCAAAAATAGCAAAAAAGTTGAAAAAGAGAAAAACTGCCTTAATGAAAACCTGGTAAAATGGGCATCTTGGTAGAAAAAAAAAGAAAAGATCTTTCCAAGTGGTGAAAACCTGGCAATTAGGCATCACTTATAATCTACGCTCCATCTATCAATGCATTGTTGATACTAAGCCTTCACGATTACACCTGTGGTAAAATGTTGACTTTGTTTCCTAAACAGCTATCTTATCCTTGCTTGGGATTTGTCTGTATTTCTATCTTAGGATCAAGTCATTCTACACTGGGGGCATCTTTTCCAGTCTGATAGGTTGCATCTACTAGGTCGTCATAGGTTGGTTTGTCTTTTGATACCATACTTCTTGATATTTTTTCCAGACTATTACTTTCACGACACAAGGATGACACAAACATTGCACTAACATGAACTATGTTCCTATGACCTATATTCGATTGCAAAGAAAGGATAACATACACAGACATGGAACACATATTGCTTGAATTCCATCTTTTTAATTGGTGAATCTAAACTGCACTTAAAAAATGAATCAATAGTATTTCTCAATACTACCTAAACACAGTGATCTTGGTGTGATTATGACTCTTTTATATTCCCATGATGTTTTGTACTAGAGGCATCTAAGCAGTTATGACTTTTCTTTCATTGATTCACAATTGATAGTTGTTATGTCTTCCAAGTTACTCCATGATGTCTGCACAAAGACAAAGAGTCGCAAGGATAGGGGGCATAACATTTTCTTGGTTTTATGTGTATGGTGATTGTTCAAAATGATCCTATAAATTTCACCTAACTTGGATGTTTATGGTAAGAGTTTCCACCATGAGTGGATAGCCACATATATCTCGATCTTTGTTATGTGTAAACTATGGTAAGGTTGAAACAATTTCCTTGTCTATTTTCTAAACTTATATCCTCACTAAGGTATACGAAGCATAATGTACCCAAGGATATGAATTTTCAAGGTCATTGCGGGTCCGATATCTTGCCTTACATAGATTCTGCTATAGTAAAAGGAAGGTGACTATTTTGTCATTCTAGCTTCTATACCTTGATGCCTAAGTCTATTTTTGATATTTCATCTAATAAACATAGTATTCATACTTTCATAATATTAGTGGGTATTAGTGATGGTTGTACTATTATGTAGTATCCTTTTCAAAAAGCTCCCAATGATGATAAGAATGTTACAATATCTGCAAATAAGTGACAAGTGCTAAGAGTCTGCATATAGCTGCATTTAAGAGATTGCATGATGCATTTATGAAAAAATTAAAAGCATAAGAAATTTGAGCTCAAAAATGATTTCTATCTTCTTCTAAAAACCAAGTTAAATACCTCAATCCAATATTACTGATATCAAATATCGTTGCACATCCATAGCATACATTTTGCATTCATTAAGCTGAAACAGAAGAAAATACAAAAATAAAGCATTCATGCATTACATTTCATTTTACATCCTAAGTGCATCCATACATTTTCTTGCATAAGAAAAACTCAAAAAATTATATTTTGCAGATTCACATAGTATCATTTGAAACATATTTATGTTATTGATAAATCCAAATGCATAAATGATGTCATCCTCTAAATCTAACTCATCATACGACCAAGATATAATTACATGTGCCAATAAATCTATCAAAGCAAAGGGAACTCATGAATCATATCAAAATCAGAAACAATTGCATCAAATATATATATCAACATGATACAAATCAACAAAATGGCACAAGTCTACACAAAGAGTATCAAAGTACATAGATGAATCAGGTATACATATATCAAAGTATCAATAGTACAAAAGAATGGCCTCATAGGGCTCTGGATATACAAAATGATCTCACAAAATAATATAAAAAGATATGTATTAGCTCTGGCTTCCCCCCTCTCCCTGATCTAGAGGAGGCAGAGGAGGTGGTACAAATGGAGGCAGAGGAGGCATCGCTCCCTCAGACTATTGGGCAAGCCATGAAAATGAAAGTGCTCTCTAGCCCTCTGGAAATGTAGCATGGTATAACACAAAGTAATAAGATACTCTCTATCCTTGATGGGTGGCTATCCTAGCGTGCGCATCTCTCTCTGATCTAATCATATTGCCCTGCCTATCCTTCTCTTCCCTAAGGCACTCTATCTGTCTATCCCTATCTACAAGCAATGCATCTGATATGGCAATTTGGGAATTGGCTATAGTAAGCCTCCCCTCTAAAGGTGTGATCTGTGCCATGAGCTGCTCTTTCTCCTTCTCACACTGGGATAGAGAATCTCCATCTCTATCGGATCTCCTGCCTAAATCCTATCTAGAAGGCCTATCCTAAGATCTATCCTGTGATCTTCCTGGCTGCCTCTGCTGCTGCTACTGCTGCCTCTACTGTCTCTATTTCTCCCCTATAAGTAAAGGCCCTGGATCTCTCCTAGGAGAAACAAATCTAAATTGGGTTCTCCAAACCTCTCCACTACCACTGGAAACATCAGCATGGCCACCCACAGTAACACCACCCCTGTCATCTCCACCATCATCCCCCTCATCTAGAGGAGGACCTCTCCCATCTCTCCCTCCATGCCTGTCGGTGCCCCAGTCTCTCTAAGCTCCTCCTCTCCCTCTCGCCAGGTGATCATCCAGATCATAATCTATAGGCTCCTCTATAGGAGGAATGACCTCCTCAGTCACTGTGAAATGTGGAAATGGTTGCTGAAGCATCTCTACAATGAACCCCTTTGAGAAACTTGCATCTGCAACATCCAGACAGAGATCCCAATCTACTCCAACCATGTCTCTAATCTCCTAGTGGGTGGTCTCATAACTCAGTTGGGCACCCCATAATGTGCCTCATCACGGATTTGGGCATATACATTAATGTCCTATGTCCTACCCTGTCATCGGCCATACTGTCTCAAAACTCGGGTATGAACAAACTGCTCTATAATATATTGGGTCCTCCGGATAAGGTACCTACTCTGGACCAAAAATGGAACATGTCTGGCATCAGAGCTCCACTCCTCATAGTCTAAGTATGACCGCTAGATGACCTCGATCATGTCATCAAAAAGTCTCCTCCAGTACTCTACCTTTCCTAAATGGGGTTGTTGAATAAGACCTGCATACATATATACATAAGCCTGCTCAGGTGCATGTTTTCTATCAACTATTGGTCGTGTAACAAGGATGTGCTCCCAGCCCCAGATCTGAAGAATCAAAATACCCAAATTCATGCTCTGGGTATAGTGGTACACAATCTCATGAATCTCATGGTACATATGGGCTAAGATATAGCTAGCCCATACAAATCTCCATCTATGGATGACCATCTACTCCGACATGTCCACCCATCCTACAAGGAACTCATGTTGTCCTCTTTGTGGCTTCAAGATGCCACCAACCAAGATGGCTAAATATACAGATAATTGATCATAATGATCACACATGTAATCCTATGAGAGATATCTCTGATTAATGGTATCATCCTGAAAATATTGATGCACTACACCAATCGCCATGACAGAAGTCGCCTCAAAGCACACCTCACAACCCATGATGGGAATATGAAGTATACGCCATACATCCTTCGGAGTAACTATAATCTCCCTGGTCGGGAGATGGAAGGTGTTGTGCTCTGAGTGTTGTCTCTCGGCAAGAGCAGTCAACAACCCCTAATTTACCCCTATATCAGGTAAATCAATCAAAGATTGTAATCCACAATGGATCACTATCTCCTACTCATCAGCTGATTTTTACAAGGCAAGCACACGACCTAGATATGTACCCCGAAAAGTGACTACCTCAAAATATGCCTATTTTGGCACATAAAAAGATAAATTAGTGTTCTATCTACAAAAGAGATGCAGCCTTAGGATCAACTAAGTGATTCAGGATCTGCAGCAGATAAACAAGTCAAAATGGATAACTTTCTAAGTCCAAAAATAAGATGCAATCCTGGAAAGGCAAGGTGCGATCTCTTTTTCCATATACAATCCTGGAAAGACATGATGCGATGGCAAGTACTGGGTGTGATGTTGAAAATCCCAGATATGACCCTAAAAATGGGGTACGATCCTGAAGGAATGGGAAATGAAATAGACCAAAATTCAACTTCAAAACTAAGCTAAAACAAGGTAACTAGATGCGATCTAGGAAATCTTGGATGCGATGCAAAAATCCAAAAAAATAAGATACAATCTTGGAAATACTAGATACGACAAGGGTTTGATAGGGTGTGATCCAGAATCTCAGATGCGACCAATAATTCAAAGGGCTCTAAAAGCTATAGAAAAGCATGAAAATGAAAAATACCAAATTCACAGGGTAGTTTTTCGAGTACTTATTGGAGGTCCATAATTGGTCGGGTGTTGATGTCAACGGCTAAGCTCAAAATGATGTTTATGCACAGGGACCACCATATTCTCTATAGAGCTCTCAGATTTACTATGGATAAAAGTGAAAATGAATAGTACAAGGGTAATTTTTGAGATATATTGGCCTTTTGAGCTATTTAGGGGTTCCAAAACTCCTCCCAGGAAATTTAAGCTCATTTTGTTCCTCTTCTGATCAATTGGGAATGAAATTGAATTGAGATTTATCATTACACCGGTAGTACAAAGGTCATCTCTGCTATCAAATCCCTAATCTCTGATGCACAAAATGAGAAAAGCCAAGGAGATACCTAAAAGGAAAGTCTGGACATTCAAATCAGATTTAAGCAAGATGCTATTGAAGAAAATTCACCCGCTCACTTTTCCACACAAATAGCGAAGGTGCATCAAATCACTTTTCCATGGCACAATTTTTTGCAACAACTCCTGACAATGCAAAATTTCTTCATTTGTTCCTAAAATTCATTCAAATTGCACATTTCATCATAAATATTGGTCTGACATCATTTAAACAATCTCACCACCCACATTTTCATGTAATTAACTTGGTATACCATTTGTTTATTCTTAAACACACCCTCTTTTTCATTTCTTCTACTCCATTCTTTCTCACCCTAGCTACTTCCTACAAGTGATACATTCTTTCAACAGAGGGATTTTATTCTTTTCCTTCAATTTTGTTCCCGAGGGGGCATGATCACACTATCATCAATCAAATTTTTGCTCGAAACAACATCAAAAAATGACTTCGTTATCAAACAACTAGGGGCACGACAATTTCCTTGACTAAGTCAGAACTATTGGATAAAATGATTTGGTTCTCAGAAGCTGGATATCTTGTGTTTCCTCATTTTAAAATATTCTTAATAAATCTCCTGGCAGCTTCATACTAACTCTTGGACAACAACCAAGTTCAGAATCAGTATTATCAATCTTTGGATGACAACCAAGTTCAAAATCGATATCTCCAAGATATTTTATTGATCTTTGGATGACAACCAAGTTCAAATTCAATTCTATCAATTTAGTTCAATAAGGTATGAGACTGATCTCATTAGGCATTTTGTTCGATCATTAGCAGAATTATTAATCTTTTTGAAGTCAAAATCAAAAAATTTCTTTGAATCAATGCGCTGCTCACACATCAATTCAAAGCGGGGTAAATATAACCACCTGGATTTGGTCTTCTCTAACCATAGACCCTATTTTCCCTAAGTGTGATCATACCCCCAATTATGTCACAACAATGTTACATTGGCATACTTCATTTTAAATCAAATTTAATGTCCTAGGTGATTTTTATCACTAAATTATATTAACTACTCTAGCCATACAATTCAAATCAATTCAAACCAATTAAAACATATCAAATTCAAAATATGGCTATAGTATTTAATCATAAAGGAATTAAATAAACCTCAATATGTCTCATCACTTGCAGATGAACCCATTCCCCTAGCCTAATTAATTTACTTAAATTGGCTATAGTCCTATTGATTATTAAAAAGCAATTAAATGCTTAAATAATTAATATTCCTATTTTTGAATGAATTAAATAAGTTTTATTCATTTCATTAATATTCCTCTAAATCCCAATCTTACCCACTTCAACTACTTTGACCATGGGTTTGAACCTTTCCCAACCCATTCATCCTTGCTAAACCTAATTCTAATCCTAATTCTATCCTAACCCACCTCTTAATGTTGTCACATTCCATTAAGGAGTGATTAAGAACTCAACCCACTTGAGAAAGTCAACTTTCTCAAGCTTGACTTCCTCTAAGGACCAACTTGCCAAGCTTGGCCTTACATCCCTCGCCATGCCTCATAAATGGTTTTATTAATGTCCCATTAATGAAGATTCTTTTATGCCCATCCCTCATTAATGCTTCATTCACCTCATTAATGAGTTTTTCAACTCCATTAATGCACCTTGTCCCCCTCTCTCTCCTTATTTCTTCTACAAATAGAAGGAGTTTTTTAGCACAAATAAGCCCATAATTTTAGAGTTAAATGTATTGTTATGCTGTTAGGATTTAGATAGTTTCATATTGCCTCATAGTTTCATTATCATGCATTGTTATTATCTTCACTTTTAGAGCTAAATATGCATGTTTCTTTATCATTTAGTTTGTTTTAACTCAAATCTTTCATGCTAAGTCATACATGTCACTGATGGTAGCATAATCCGAGGGCCATTATGTTTCTTATCATACTCTTCTTAGTTAGAAAGTAATAGGTTGATTTTAGTGCTTTATATGCTCTTCTAACCATGTTTTCCACTAACATAATGATCTATTGAAGTGTCGTGTTGCAGATAATATTTGCACATTTTAACACACATAAGAAGGATCCTAAAACATCCTAAACTTAGTCAAGGAGTTAGGTAACTGAATCATGATTCCAACGCCAGAGATGGAATTGAAAACAGAGCTATGGAACTCAAGTTATGATGAAAAGAGTGAATGTCTATCTAAAATCATATGCAAGGAAATTTGAATTTAACCTAGGTAAACCCTAAAAAAAACCCTAAAAATCCTTTCAAAACCCTAATTTACATCTATAAATAGGGGAAGAGAGAACATAAATCCTCATTCTTACCATTTTCAAAGTTTGGGAGAGAAATCAAGATGCCAATCAGAGAAGAACTTCAAGCGACATAGATGGAGCTCTTGAGACAGTGCGTGGCCACAGGACAGCTGCTTCCTGAGGTAAGCCTTATGTTTTTGGTTTCTCTAATGTCAATTTCCTATTCTGATAGGTGAGGTTGACTCTGACACATAAAGGTAAACCTTGGCCCATTCATCTCGACCTTGACCCTTTTAGGTCGACATGAACTGGGTAGGTCCAGATCCTCTTCTAGGGTGAGGTCGACCTTGACCTAAGTAGGTCGACCTTCACCCAAGAAGGTTGAACTTGACCTAGGAAGATTGACCTCACCCTAACTGAGGTCTACCTTGATCGGGTCAAGTGGGATGTGTATTTTAGTGATTGTAGAGTTCTGATATGATGTGGCTTTGTGATGACATGACCTGGTTCATCTCTCGGAGCACCCCTTTGGAGGGACACTACTATTGATTATAGAGAATCTGTCTGAGCTAGATGTTGATGAGTCACATCTATTGAGAGATGTGGGACTATAATGGGCAGCATTCCTACCACATATTATATTTTACCAAGTCATGATATCGGCTCTTATAGAGAGGTGGACTAAGGACACTTGCTTCCCTCAAGAGAGATCACAGTTACAGCAGAGGATGTCTATAGGATCCAGTGACTTCTAGTCTGAGGTGAGCCTATTAGACCTAGAGTACAGTGGTGTTATGTGGATATTCACGTAGATTTAGAGTATTGTATAGGGCGGGTTCCAAATATGTGAACCCTAGTAGATCACATCACTCTATCAGCTATACTAGCAGGACTGACACCCTTGGTACAGAGAGTGATGCTATGTGTACTTTCCTTGGTTGTAGTACCCAACACAAAGGGTAAAATATTTTTAGCACCATTCACTCATCTCATATGCAGGATTGAGAGTGATAGGACCATCTTTGCATGGGGCCACACTATGCTAGCCCACCTATATCATGAGTTATATCAGTTGGTGAGATATCGACGAGAGAGCCTCACAGTATGCACACTACTAAAAATTTGGTTATTTGAGCACTTCATGTGTACATGACCATAGGGTTATCCGGTGACAGTAGATATTGGCATACCTAGATCTTTTTCTTATCCACTAGGAGTTGCCTAGAAGTACAAAGATATCCTTTACTATAGGGTACATCGAGACAGTATACCAGGTACAGATGTGATATGGAGACCATACTATTGTATGACAATGTGGCCAAATACACGACATCAGATGAGACACTCATAGTTACTATGATAGAGTGATGAGATAGTTTGGTCTTATACAAGGAGTCCCTAGAGTAGTACCTCAGTATGCACATATGATGAGGTATTATCAGAGATCCAGCGCTATACACCAGCCATTGGTAGCAGATATTATAGACAGTGATACAGATGAGAGAGAGGATGTAGAGATAGCCCTGGATACAGCCCCAGTAGGGATCGCATTAGATATTGGAGTCTAGAGGGGACCCACCCTATCTTCCCTGATGATTATCCCATAGGTGATCCAGGACTTTCAGAGAGGACACACTGAGATAATGATATACCAGAGTAGGAGGAGGATCATAGAGATGAGGAGGATCCCACCTCCAAGGGAGATCCCATGGAGGAGGAGAGAGAAAAGGAGAGAGTGGATAGGATGCCCCTGATGAGTAGCATGGGCGCAGATGATTATGTTGTTTAGGCCACACCACTAAGATCACAATGAACTCCACACACCCATACATAGACACCACCTCTGAGACCATGATAGAGAGAACATGGAGAGAGTAGTCACTCCATACATCTACCATCTAGACCCTTCAGTGACACCCAAGAGGTAGATCCAAGTATAGGACATGTATTTTTATTAAAATATGTCACTTAATGTTTTAAGAGAAGTACTAAAAGATAAATATGTTCAAATTCTGAAGCCAGCATAGTAGAGTGGAGGAGTTTTGTATCTGAGGTCTTGAAGGATACATTTATATCCTAACTAATTCCATCTAGCAAGAGAGATTCCCTCAATGGGCATAGAGATCCCAGAAGGCATGCAGTTATCCTTGCATGTGTCCAGCGAGAGCTGAGGTTATGCAGAGAGAGAGAGGAGAAACTGATGGCTGACCTACAAAGAACCTAGGAGTGTACATATGAGGTTATAATGTCGAGGAGCTACACATGGACTACCCATCTGAGATCCTCAGCCTCATATCACAAATCAGAGAGAGCTGGGAGCC
>MU223802.1:1661884-1704586 GCA_018584345.1 Thuja plicata | reverse complement strand
TTACTGATTTAAAACATGCAAACTAAAGATCAAGGTCAAGTTGTAAACCTTGGATCTAAGAGTTAACATTGTAATGCGTGATTCCAAGATAGGTCAAATACTTGTATAAATAGATGCTCAATCTATTTAGAATAGTAGTTGTTCAATGAATATTGTAGCTACAGAGAGAATCTCGAGACCAGACAAGAGAATTCATGCAAAAGGACAAAAATAGAATCAAATCAGTTTCAAGAACAGAACAGAGGCTACCGACGAGAAAAGAAAAGGTATTCATCAATCACTTAAGGTGATATTGTTATTTTGAGAGTTTTAATAGATCTGTAATCAGAAATTATAGATTGCATATAGTCAGGTCAACATTTGTACTCATTCTAACAAGTGTAGTACGCATATGAAATCCTTTCAAGAAAGGTGGACTTAACAGTCATATTGTAAATCTCATAACTGAGTGCACACTTAAATCAGTGTTGCTAAAGCTCTTAACAAAGTAGATCTTAATAGGTCTCCACCTTAATACTCCTAACAGGGTAGATCATTAGAAGTGATCAAATTGTAAGCCTTAACTAACTCCCTTCCATTCTATAAATAGTAAAGTTTTGTGGCTGTCATCCCCACCGCAGTTCTTACTTCCTAACAGGAGTTTTCTGTGATACCATATCTTGTGTTATGTGTTTATCATTTTCTATGAATGTTGCAAACTATTAAAGATTATGAATTAACAGTACATGCATAAGAAATAACAACAAAAATGGTCGGTAATGCAGTAATGAATGATTACTAATGATAAATTGTGAAAGGTGTTAAAAAATTTAGAGGTACTGATTCACCCTTCCCCTCTCAGTACTACTTCCCATTAATTCCAACAATTGGTATTAGAACATGGTCTCTTCTTGGAAATCTTAAAGGATTAAGAGAAAATATCATACAATGGAGAAGTACAAACTTGATAAGAATATTGAGAACAAAAAGCTTGAGATACAGATGTTCTACGAACAGTATAAAGAAGCTAGAATCAAGATAAGAGATCTATTGAATGAAAGGAAAGGTATGGCTACCCGGAACAATGAAAAAGACAATAAAAAAGAAGAGATTCCAAATTTCTTTGAATCTTCAAGATCAAATGCAAGTAATACATCAGATACACCAGAAGAGAACATCACAAATCTAAAGGAAATCAATCACCATCTGACAAAGTAAATAAAGATGCTACAAATCAGTCAAGAGAGCCAGATGGTAAGAATGATTGATGTGATGAGTTCTACTAGACAAGCTAAATAGAAAGAACACTTGCTATTGATGATAGAAGGAAGATCATAGAAAAGCTACAAGAGAAGGAGTTGGAAATTCAAAGACATGTCGAGCATCATTATGATCTCACAAATGACATTATTCTTATGAGTCAAGAAGAAAACAAAATAAATGTGGAACTCATTGAAAGAATACAGATTATCGGTGAACTCAGAGAAGAGAATGAAAAACTAAAGCATGAGGTTAGAATTCAGCAACAACATAATGAAGTTATCAGAAAGGCTGAAGAAAGCAATAAGAGAATGGATGATTTTCTTGAAGGACAACGAATAGTCAACAGCAACAATGGTTTAGGCTTTGTGATATTGCTATCAGGATTTAACTGTGTAGTTTTTGAGTCAAACTCATTGACCCATAATTCATGAGTAGTGGTTCAACATGAACCCATCTCTCATGAGAATGAATGGAACACTTAGCACTCATTGGATCTAGGTTTAGGCTTTACTGCAAATGGAGAATCATCAAATCAAGTCAATCCAAAGAATGTCAATGAAAATCCAAGACCTTGAAAGCTGATATGCAAGCACTATGGAAAGCAAGAGCACACATCAAATGTATGCCGATGTAAAATGAGAGGTATTCCTAAATCTAAATCTATATTCATAGGATTATGTTATAAATGTAACAAGAAAGGACATAAGGCTTATGAATGCAAGGCTAAGATAGAACAGCAAAAGAAGGAAACCTACATGGACAAATACTTTCCTACCTACAAGATCAATGGGAACACATCTGAAGAATGCTGGAAAAAGAAAAGGCAAGCATGGAAGCATAAAGGACAAGAAACTCCTTATCAACCAAAGAGAATTAGTAATCAATATATATGGGATTACAATACTTGGACAAACTATACATCATGTGGTAGATATGGTCACATTGTTGCAAACTACATGAGAGCATTGACCAAAAGGTCTAGAGGCTGGTCAAACCTTGGAATGGCATGCTTACACTATCAAAAAGTTGGTCACTTCAAGAAATATTGCAAAGACCAATTGATAGAGACAAGCACATATCCCAATGGATACACCATTGAAGATATCCGGAAGGCTAGAAACAAAATGTGGATAAAAGCTTCAAGCAATGATGAAGCTAGGCCAAGAAATGCAAATGGTGACACCCCATCCAATGGATGTGGTGACATCATTAGCCCCACTTAAGCTGAACAAGTAAGTATGGAACTGCATTACACCAATTCATATTTTGCATCAATTCCATTATACAATTGATAGATAGTCAAAATCTGCATAATAAAGATGCATATTATGTTACTTGTTCCAATTCTGAGAAAACAACCCAGTCGATATACACCTACCAAAAATCATTGGTGAACATAATGGATGAGCTATCTACACTTACCAATACTTGTTGGTCAACACACAAAATGGCTAAGTTACCAATGTAACCCGACACCTGTCAGTAAGAAGGCAAAGTCATAGAGTTGTCATGACAGAATACCGATATCCGTCGGTAAAAGAAAAATGGTCAACAACTATCCTAAGCACCATGTCAACACCAACAATAATTTTGAAATTCTTCCCGACGGACTCTGTCTTTATGACCCGACGATTTTTAGAATCATTTATTGTTGACTTAGGGAAAAAGACTATAAATAGTCGACGGAAGCACTTTATTTTGCACCCGCAAATTGAAGAGAAAGCAGAGCAAAAAATAGAGCGATTGAAGAGAAGAAAGAAGAAGCATCCTCGACTTGATTCAACACATAGCAACCAGATCATTAGCCATTATCACAGATTGAAGTAAGTGCCAAGGGTACCAAAAGCACTTTGTTGTTATTTTCAAGAAAGCCCTAATTTTAGGAAAGCCCTAAAACTTGAAAAAAAATGGAAACCACCTCCATAACTGCCAAGATCAAGAATGATAAAAAGAATTTGGTTAAGTTAATTAAGAATAGAACATGTGTAGAACCTACGTATAAGATCTACCTGAAAATTGCATCGAAACCCGATGAAACTGGAGCGTTTTCAACAATATCACCTAGGGTTTTTCTCATAGTAGGCGTTAGGTCTTATATTCACTGCAAGATCGTAGAGATAGGTGATCTTGAAATGGATGAAGCTTATAAGAATCTTTTTGATGCCAAAGGGAAACTAAAGGAAGAGTCCAGACACTTGGAAGTCAAAGGGTTAACTAATACCCTACATTTCTCAAGGCAATTCAAAATAGACTGGATAAGGTTAGTCTTGAGCAGAATGCATGATAAGAAGCTATGGCTAGACCAACCCAAGCAAATAACCAAGGATGTCCTTCATGCTATCACTAGTTATCCAATAACTGACAAACCTAGGGCACACAAGCATCCCTCCATGAAAGAAGTTGAAAAACTCACCAATGCAAAAGGGGGCAACAAAGGTCTCAAAGTAAACAAAATCACCGATGAAGAACTAAAATTTGGTGCATGTGTAATTGGGTATAAGATTTTTCAAGCAAGCATATTAAACAACATATCTGCAAGATTAGTAAGAAAAACTTACAAGATAGTGACCAAAGGAATTCAGATGGATCTGTGTGAGATCCTGTTAAAATAACTTGATGAGAACATGCACATAATTAGGTCTACAAAGACCAACACATGTAAGTTCGGCTCACTTATCATGTGTATCTTTTTCTATTTTCAAGAGAACTTTCCTTCAATGGGAAAAGTAAAATGGGACACTACCAAACTAGTAGCACAATAGATTAGTGAATTGATTAAGTCACTAGGGGAAAAATTTGAATTTGTTATGTCTGCATACTTCCTTGAGTTCAAGGAAAAGATGATGGAAAGGACAAGGATTCCTAGACAACTTATGGAAAAACTGAAGGAGGAAAAATGTTTTATGGTGGATATTGATTTCACTCATATCAAACTAGTTGTACCAAGAACAGCTTGGTTAGTACCATTAGATTATGAAATAAATATTGATCAAGCTACAAGTACAATTAATACACTAATAAATGAGCATGTTGATAGAAAACAACCTAGGTTTGGAACCTATGAAGAGGCTAGGTCTAAAATAAAAAGAGGCCTAGAAATAAAGAAGACTATCAACAAAAATGATAAAATGGTTAAGAATCTCAAGAATATTCTATCAGTTATAGAGGAAGAACTAGAACAACCAGAGGAAACCGATGAACAGGGCATCATCGGTGAGGAACAAGAAGAACAAAAATTAGATTATGAGGAAATTGAATCTGATACACCTCCACCTCCACCTCCTACAAAGAGGTAGAGGACAAAGATTCAAACCACTGCAACCAATATCACACCTCTTAAGAAAGGTCAAGTAAGGACCTACATAAGGAAGCAGCCAGCTAAGAGAATAAGGCAACAAACTGTGAAAATGACACCTCCAAAGAAGAGGAAAAGGTTGGTTAGGTCAAAGGATGGCATAGAGGATACTAAAGATGATGAACCTGATGTAGTAAAGAAAAACTAAAAGAATCAAACTATTGATGAAGCTGTTGAATCCATTGCTACATCCAGAATCATGTCTGATAAAAAAATTAGACAATGGGATATACTAAACCCAGAGGACCAGAATAAGATACAAGAGGTAATTATAAAGTTAATGATCAAGTACAAATATGCACCGACTAAATTTATCATTAAACTACCTAAAGAGCTAGGTAACAGGGTATACCAACAATGGTCATATTCTCTGTAGACCGAAAGAGAAGCAAGGGAAAGGATACTAGAAACCCTAATGCCTCCCGAATCCAAAATTGAAGAAATAAAGGAGATCATGAAGAAGCATTTAGGAAAAATTGTAGCCAAGATAAGGGCTTACAAAGTACTAGAAAGAAAACTCACAAAGCTGGACACAATGAATGAAATAAAATGGAGAAAACTCCTACATCTGCCAATAGAGTCAACAAGTCATGAGGAACAATTACTTCTCACCGACACACCTCATAGAGAGGAGGAGAAAGACAATGCAAGTCCTCAACACATTTCTCTAGACAATACAGAAGACATGGAGCCAATAGATTTGGACAAAGTCATGGATGATCTTGACATCCAAGATATCACAAATTATGACTTTGATAAAGATCCACAGAAGAAAGATGAAGTGATATTTATTACACTTGAGGATCAAGCACATCAACAATAATTGTATACATTAGATCTTATAATAATTAATGTTTCTAATGAGACAGTGCAAGACACTTCAGTCATGGACTTCAAAGAACTATACCCTGCAGACCAAGTACAAAAATATAAGAATGTCAATGCTCAAAAAGATCAAACCAACGAGTAGGAAACCACTCTTGATACAACCCAAGCTACAACTAAAAGAAATATGCCAGTATTAATGAAGGCAATCAATATTTTAGAGGGTAATGATGGATCTACAACAAAGGACACAAGCACACCCGAGCACAAGGGTGATGGAGAAGCAAAAGACACCTCAGATAATACAAAGGAAACAACTGCAGAGAAGGCTACAACCAATGATCAGACAGACAAGTCTGCTGATCAAAATAAAGAGGACACACAAAAGGAAGAAGGGGAGACAAAGACAGAAAAAGGTGAAGAAGCAAAGCAAGATGAGAAGGAGAAGCAATTAGAAGAAAAATCTGTAGAGACACCCAAGGTTGAAGGAGAGACATTGATGTGGAGCTCGTCTCCTAGAGCCTCCTAGCTATCTCCAAGTCCTTCTACTGGACTTCCTTATGGTCTCTTCTCTACCCTTCTAGAGGATAATCTCCTAATTCTCTAACTCACTAGGAACTATCCACCAATTTCAACTCTTCTCTATACTCCTCTCCATAGCTCTCTTGCATTCATGGTTCCACTAACCAACTATCACTCCTGTGGTGTCAAAATCTTAAGGTTTGCTTCCTCAACTCCCCTTAGGTATAATTCCCTCTCTAAAGATTCAATTTTTTGAACATTCCATTCATTTTCCAAATGGGTTCTAAAATCAAGCCTTTTAGGCCTTGTAGCCTTTTTAGGCCTATTAGCCCTCTAAAACAAAGAAAAAGTGATTTCTGTCCTAAAATCCCTTAGCAACCCTGGAAAAAAGTTCCATATTATTTATGGGTTTATCTTCCCCTTTAGGATTTTCTAGGTCTTTGGTCTCACTACTGTCCGTACAATGGACTTTTCCCAAACCCCTAAAAACAAGGGTTTCTAGGGTATGAAGACTGGTCTGGATTCTTGTTCTTCTTTCACTAATCTAGTGAACTCCTCTAAACTCCTTCTTCCATAAAAATGTTGGCACCTCATGCCCCTACACTCCTCCAATATTTATTGGCACATACCAATCACCTTGTAACCTCCATTGTTGTTGTACTACTCAGAAACCCTAGCCAGAATGACTAACACTCGCCTAGGGCCTGATTGTTTTCAAGCTTCCCCTGCGCACACACACTTCATAATCCATATGCACAAATTATATACAAGTCTCCAATGGATTCCAATTTGTCATGGAGTTTGAACCACGGGAACACCAAAGAAGCCCTTTCTTTACATGACTGGACCAAAACTGGCCAATGAACTTGCAAAACACAATAAATTAAACAAAGCTTAACCAGAAAGTATAATATATTAAAATAATGCCACATAGAACTTAGAAACTAAATTGTAGAAACTATAAAATCCTTAATTAAGTCCATTAAATCCATTCAAGTCATGGATGGCTCTGTCACCTAATTACAATGTAAAAATGCTTCTTCTCAAACACCAGTTCATACACAATGAACTCTAATTGTTAGATTAGGGTTGGGAACATCTTATATACCTCTACCCCAAATGTTTATACCCTCTATTCATGATTTTGGCACCTTAATTGTCGATTCCTAAAAACTAGGAAATGTTGTCATGACAACTTTAAAAGTTGTCATGATAACTTTGACAACTTTTTGTCAAAATGACAATTTTCAGATTTTGAATGTCCTAATTGGTTCCAAACCTTACCAATTGACCTCAAATGACTAAATAACATTAAAACCTTAAAAATAATCCCCCTTTTGGAATTTGGTCAACCCTTTGACTCTTGAGTTAACTTCTAGGTCTTAGACCCCTAGAATCAACTAGAGTTAACAACATCAAACCCTAACCTTTCCTAAAACTAACCACACTTCAAAATCACACTAGGGACTTTAAATATTAGTCCTTATTCTGGTATGGTTGGAAAAACCAACCTACAAGCCAAAATATCTTAACATATCAAAAAATACCTTAGGGTACTCCTGCACCATCCTCCCCCTGCAAGAAGAAAGTCAAGGTACCTATGGTGTCAGGAGCTCCTCATTGATTAGATGCTTCTTAAAGTCACTCTCAGCTATCCAAGTGGCTTCTGACTCTGGTTGCTACCTCCACTTAACTAGATGCTCCATATAGACTTTGTGCCTTGTCTTCCTCTTCACCCTTGAGTCCAATATCTTCTCCACTTGTGGCTTGACTTGTTTCAGAGTTTTAAACTCTCCTATTTCCTTATGCACCTCTGTACTATACTACAACTCATCCATCTCTAGCCCCTTGTACTTTATCAAATCCTTCACATTGAAGATTGGAGAAATTGACATCTGCTTGGGAAACTCCACCTTATAAGCATTAGGCTAGTACTTAGCCAATATCTTACAAGGTCCAATCCTTTTCATCTGTAGCTTACTAGGTATCCCCTTTTGTAGTCTTGCCTTATTTAGGAACACCATTACTAACTCTCCCACTTCAAACTACAAATCTCTTCTTCCCTCATCTCTTTTTTCCTTCAAATTTTGATTGGCCTCCATAAAGGTCCTGTTTACCTGTTCATGTACTTCCCTCATTGATTGGGTGAAGTCATTAGCATGCCCACTAACTCCCTCATATCCTTTGAGGTCTCTAAGCTCCATCACACCCCTTGGATGTGCCCCATACACAATTTTAAATGGAATTTTTCCTATAGTTTTATTTGTACTATCATTATAGGCAAATTCTTCCTGTGGAATAACTTGCTCCCATCATTGTCCATATTCCTTTGTCAGACATCTAAGAAATTTCCCAAGAACTCTATTGATCACTTCAGTCTGCCCATCCATTTGAGGTTGATAGGAAGATTCATGAGAAAATTTTGTACCTAGTCTCTTCCATAGGGTCTTCCAAAAGTGACCCATGAACTTTACATCCCTACCTGCAACAATTCTCATTGGTAGACCATGAATCCTTACTATTTATTTGAAAAAAAAGTAGGCAATATGGCTGGCATCATGTGTTTTTTTGCATGGTATGAAGTGGCTCATTTTACTAAACCTGTCTACCACTACAAATACACTATCTAAACCAGTTGGATTTCTAGGTAACCCCACTATGAATTCCATACTTATGCACTCCCAAGGTCTACTTGGGATGGGTAATGGCTGGTAAAGTCCTGCATTGGTTGAAGTGCCTTTAGCCTTCTGACATATTCCACACTACTCCACATATATTCTCACTTCCTTCTGCATCTTTGGCCACCAATAGAATCTCTCTACTAAGTCCAATGTCTTATTCAATCCAAAGTGTCCACTTAGGCTTTCATTATGATTCTCCTGTATGAGGTATTCCCACATTGAGCCTTTTAAAACACAAATTTTCTTGCCTTTGAATAGAAACCCATTCTGCAAAGTATACTCTACAAACTCACTATGAAAGTGATTCTCAAAATTCTGACACACCTTATATATCTCTGAGAAATCTGAATCTCCCTCATATAGGTCCTTAAAATATTCAACTCATGTACTTTGTAGCTGAATCTCTTGGATGGTGAGTAGTCTCCTACTAAGGGCATCTGCAACTTTGTTTGGCATCCCCTTCTTATGCTTTATAGTGAAGGTATATGGCTTTAGGAATTCCATCCACTTTATATGCCTCAAGCTAAGCTTGTCTTGAGTGTTTATGTAACTGAATGCTTGGTTATCTATAAAAACAAAAAACTCTTTAGGAAATAGATAATGCCTCCACTTCTTTAAGGCTTGCACAAAAGCATATAGCTCCAAGTCATAGGAAGAGTACATAGACTTAGCCTCATTTAGCCTTTCACTAAAAAAGGCCACAGGCCTGCCTTCTTAGCTTAGGACAGCTCCCATTTCAATGTTGCTTGCATCACATTCAATGATGAATGGTTTTTCAAAACTAGGTAACAACAATATAGGCTGAGTAGCCACTTCCTTCTTTAATCTCTCAAACCCCTCATTAGCTTCCTTTGTCTACACAAACTTTGTTTTCAATCCTCCTTTTATAGTCTCTAGGACTGGAGCACAAATCTCACTGAATCTCCTAATGAACTTCCTATAGAATTGGTATAACCCATGGAAGCTCCTAACTTCAGTCCCTATCTTAGGAGTAGACCAGCTTAATATGGCCTCTACTTTCTCCTTATCCATTTTCAAGTCACCCTTGGAAACCACAAAGCCAAGGTATACTAGCTCTTCTTTCATGAACTCACTCTTCTCAAGGTTTATGGTGATTTTTTCCTCCTACAACTTTTTCAACACCAACTCCAAGTGTCTCATATGCTCCTATTTGGTTTTACTGAATATGAGGCTGTCATCTAAATAGACAACTACAAAAACACCTATATAGTCTTTTAAGACTTCATTCATTACCCTCATAAAGGTGCTTGGTGCATTGGTAAGCCTAAAGGGAATAACTAACCATTCATACAACCCTTGTTTAGTCTTAAATGTAGACTTCCACTCATCACCCTCTTTCATCCTAATTTTATAGTACCCACTCTTCAAATCAATTTTATAGAACTTAGCACCCCCCAAGCAATCCATCAAGTCTTCTATTCTAGGAATTGGAAATCTATACCTGATAGTTATCCTATTTATTTCCCTAGAATCAGTACACATTCTCCACTTACCTCCTTTCTTAGGAGCCAACACCACGGGGACAACACAAGGGATGATTCTTTTCCTAATCAATCCTTGATCCAATAACTCTTACACCTGCCTGGCTATCTCCTTCTTTTGCTCTGGTGTCATCTTGTATGCAGCTTTGTTTGGCAAGGATGCTCTTGGTATGAATTCAATTTGATGACTTATCTCCCTCTTTGGTGGTAGTGAAGCTGGTGTACCCTCAAATATTATGTCTTTGAACTGATCCAACAGTTCCCTCACCTCTTTTGGCATAGGTGCTTGTTTATGAATCTCCTCCTTCTTTGGTTTTAGCAAGATTGCATAACCAATTTCTTCATATTTCATATCCCTTAGGAATTATTTTCCATTCATCAACAAGGCAATGGATTCTACCTTCTCCACTATGTCTTCCTCTAGTATGGATTGTATCTTGAATGTTACCCCATTTTTCTTTAAGGTGTACTTTTTATCCTTCCCATTATGGATAGCTTCTTTTTCATACTGCTATGGTCATCCAAGCAATAGATGGAAAGAATCCATTAGCAAAACATCACATAGTATCCTATCTTGATACTTTCCAATAGCAAACTCTACCCACACTTGTTCATTCACAAAGATGTTTTGACCCTTATTCAACCATGTAACTTTATAGGGACATACATGTGGGATTTTGGTGAGCTTCAACTTCTCCACTGCCTCCTCAGATATGACATTATCTGTTGACCCTGAATCAATGATCACTTTGCATACCTTTCCCAATATCTTTCATTTGACTCTAAAAAGAGCCCTCCTTTGTTTGTGCTCATCTTTGTTAGGTGTCTTGATTAGGATCCTTCTCAACATTAGATTTTCTCCTTTCTCTGAATCCAGACTCACTTTTGATTGTTTAGAACAATCCTCTTCTTGGACATAAGTTATCTTCTTCTCTCCTTGTGAAGATGTTGGCTTATCCGGGCACCTATATGCAGGGTGTCCCAACTGTCCACAATTGTAGCATTTCATTGAAGAAAAGTGGGAGTTTCTCCCAAAGCTTCCTTATCTTCCTCTTCTACTGTTATAGGAACTTCTTCCTCTATTATTGTATCCACCTCTATTGTTTGTTTCTTGTCCTTTCTCTACATATCTAGATTCACTTTTTCCTCTACTGTCACTGCCTCATCCACTTGAACCTCCTCTATGGCCACCTCCGTTATCTCTACCCCTTCCCTTATTTCTTGTACTAGAATCTTGTTTCTTTTTTAGTTTCTCTTCCACTTTCAAAGCCATTTGAAAATAGCTATGAATGGAAGTCAAGGTAAAGAGACTAAGTTCCTCCTGAATGTTCCACCTTAAACCATTTAGGTATCTTGCCACTTTGATGCTCTCTATCCCTTGAATTCTTGATCCAAGGCAAAGTTTTTGAAAGTCCTCTGTATAGGCTGGCACATCTAGGTATTTTTGCCTAAGGTTCTGCCTCTTCTTATGCAGTTGAATGTCATAGTCCTCTGGAAGGTAATTCTCCTTCACCTTTGCAACCATATTTTTCCAATTTGATATGGGCTTCTTGCCTTCTTTCTCTCTTTCTTCCTGCAAGAACTTCCACCATGTAATTTCTTTCCCTCTTAGCCTTGATTTGGCTATCTTCACCTTTTGTTCTTATGTAATCCCATCACACTCAAAGTGATTCTCCATCCCTTCAAGTCATTCCATAACTATTTTAGTGTCCTTCTTACCAAAGAATACTGGTATTCCTTCTAGAGCCTTCCCACTCAATGCCTTGAGTGCTTTGAGGAATGGTTCCTCTGGTAGAAGAGGTTCAGGCTCTGGTTCTATCTCCTCTTCTATTGGTTTCTTCCCTTTATCTGCTCCTTCATACATTTATTCTCTCAACTTGTTTTCTGTCTCTGCAACCTCTGCCATTTTAATCTTCATTTCCTCTATTGCTTCTTCAAGAAGCCTATTCTTGATTTTCTACTCTCACAATTCCTTGGCTAACTTTGCATTAGTTACCATGATGTTCTCACCTATGGATTAACTCCAATCTGACATGCACAATGCCACTCCCAAGCCTTTCAATGGCTCTGATACCAATTTGATGGGGAGCTCCTCTCCTAGAGTCTCCTATCTCTCTCCAAGTCCTTCTACTGGACTTCCTTAGGGTCTCTTCACTACCCTTCTAGAGGATAATCTCCTAATCCTCTAACTCACTAGGAACTCTCCACCAATTTCAACTCTTCTCTATACTCCTCTCCATAGCTCTCTTGCATTCATGGTTCCACTAACCAGCTATCACTCCTACGGTGTCAAACTATTAAGGTTTTCTTCCTCAACTCCCCTTAGGTCTAATTCCCTCTCTAAGGATTCAATTTTGTGAACTCCCCATTCATTTTCCAAATGGGTTCTAAAATTAGGCTTTTTAGGCCTTGTAGCCTTTTTAGGCCTATTAGCCCTCTAAAACACAGAAAAGGTGATTTCTCTCCCAAAATCCCTTAACAACCCTAGAGTTCTATATTATTTGTGGTATTTTCTTCCCCTTTAGGATTTTCTAGGTCTTTGGTCTCACTACTATCCATACAATGGACTTTTGCCAAACCCCTAAAAACAAGGGTTTCTAGGGCATGAAGACTGTTCTGGATTCTTTTTCTTCTTTCACTGATCTAGTGAACTCCTATAAACTCCTCTTTCCATCAAAAGGTCTGCACCTCATGCCCCTACACTCCAACATTGATTGGCACATACCAATCACCTTGCAACCTCCATTGTTACTGCACTACTCAGGAACCCTAGCCAGAATGAATAACACTCGCCTAGGGCCTAATTGTTTTCAAGCTTCCCTTGCACACACACACTCCACAATCCATATGTAAAAATAATATACAAGTATCTAATGGATTCCAATTTGTCATGGAGTTTGAACCACAGGAACACCAAAGAAACCCTTTCTTTACATGACTGGACCAAAACTGGTCAATGAACTTGCAAAACACAATAAATTAAACAACGCTTAACTAGAAAGTATAATATATTAAACTAATGCCTCACAAAAATTAGAAACTACATTTTAGAAACTACCCAATCATTAATTCATTCCATTCAATCCAATCAAGTTGTGGATGATGGCTTTGTCACTTAATTACAGTGTAAAAATACTTCTTGTCAAATACCTGTCTGTACATAATAAACTCTAACTCTCAAATTAGGGTTGGGAACACCTTATATACCTCTACCCCACATTTTTAGACCCTCTGGTTGGGATTTGGTCACCTTAAGTATCAATTCCTAAAAACTAGGAAATGTTGTCATAACAACTTTAAAAGTTGTCATGACAACTTTGACAACTTTTTGTCAAAATGACAATTTTCATATTTTGAATGTCCTAATTGGTTCCAAACCTTACCAATTGACCTCAAATGACTAAAGAACATTAAAACCTTAAAAATCTTCCCCCTTTGCAACTTTGGTCAACCCTCTGACTCTTGAGTTGACTTCTAGGTCTTAGACCCCTAGAATCAACTAGACTTAACAACATCAAACCCTAACCTTTCCGGACACTAACCACACTTCAAAATCACACTAGGGACTTTACATATTAGTCCTTATTCTTGGATGGTTGGCCAAACCAACGTACAATACAAAATTTCTTGAGATCTCACAAAAGACCTTAGGGTGCTCCTGCACCAGACGTCTTCACAAAACCGACAGGTGCCACCCAAGAAGAGAACACAAGAAGCATCTTCCACAAGGCCTTCACCAACCACTTCAGAGAGAACAAATGAAATAGCTATGGTAGTTCATAAATCTGCATCCCCAAAAATCTCAAAGAAGAAGAAGGGAATGCATAAGAATCCAGTAACTCTGGATGAAATTATTGAGATTCCAATTTGTGATCCAAGGACATTGGATCCAACTGCACTAACAAATTATGCCAGACTCTGTAAGAGAAAAGCAATACAATACAAACTAAAGAGAGCCACAAAGGAAGCAAAGGTACTAGAAGTATCAAGAGGTATACTTCAATAGATTGTACCAGATGTAGATATCGATCAAAAAGCTCCAATGCTTGATCAATTGGTAATACTCATAGATGCAATAACACCTCAGAATATTGATGTTGAGAAGGTTATGGAAGAAAGACTTTAACAAAAGTATGATTTCAAGCTAGCCAAAAAGATAAGCCAGGAAGTGGCACTAAAAAAGGTAAAGCTATCTAAATTGGTAAGTACAATTGATCCAATCATCTTAGAAGCTATTACCTTAATACAAAAATTGTGCACTCTAGATCAATTCACTCAGGAGTATACCAACCAAATAGCACAAATTGATGTTGATCTTAAGTCCAGTGCACAAAATATCACCAATAATGAAGAAGCAATTAAATTGCACGATGAGAAAATCAAATAGGCTAGAAAATAGAGATAGGACATATAGATTGCAGAGATGAAGTACAAAGATGAGGTAAATGAGCTACAAGCTTAGCTCTTACCGACACTTTCCCTCCTACAACAACATGTGACAGAGGCAAATTAATTAATTGTCACCCCTAAAATGTCTGTCCTAGACAACATTTATGATATGCACACGAGGCTAGAGCTACAACACATGGCACTAGAACAACTGAAAGACAAATGGGAGAAAATGCAAGAAGCTATCAATACAACCCATTCCAATATACTTGACACATTGTAAGTTGCACATTTTTGTCACAATTTTAAAATATTATAAGGTGTACATTTTTTCATAAGTATCAAAGAAAGGGGGAAATTGATATGTTCACTCACCTCAATTAAAAAGGGGAAAAGAAAGAGGAAATAATATGTACATATAAATCAAAGAACAGAGAATGTATAGTATACATGTACATATACCTATACTATACCGATGCATACATTTAGGGGGAGTCATATAATGACAAGGATATAAACATGGTGTACATACTAAACACTTTAGTATTATGCACATATCAATTTTTTTTTATACTAATGTCAAAGGGGGAGATTGAAGGCATTATATTTTTCCATTAGCATACTCAAAGAAAAACATGATCTGCACCATCAGTTTACTCGACACTGACAGACAGGGCACAACACTACCCGATGCCAAGGTTACCCGAAAAACACTATTTAGTGTTATCCAATGACAAAAAGGTAAAGGAAACCCGATGAGTAACAACAATGCAACCCGAGAGAATAGTTCAACAAAGGAACACCGACAGACTTAAATTCAACCCAACGACCAAGAACCGATAATCAGTTACATCCCGCAAAAAGTGGATATGACTTTCCACGTCAGATAAATCACTGAAGTTGTATTTATAGCTTCTTGATTTACTTTTAAATCCATTATGTGCAGAGGAAGAAATGTATTTTATATTGTTTTAATTAGTTTTACTGATTTAAAACATGCAAACTAAAGATCAAGGTCAATTTGTAAACCTTGGATCTAAGAGTTAACATTGTGATGCATGATTCCAAGATAGGTCAATTACTTGTATAAATAGATGCTCAATCTATTGAGAATAGTAGTTGTTCAATGAATATTGTAGCCACAGAGAGAATCTGGAGACCAGACAAGAGAATTCATGCAAAAGGACAAAAAAAGAATCAAATTAGTTTCAAGAACAGAATAGAGGCTATCGATGAGAAAAGAAAAGGTATTCATCAATCACTTAAGGTGATATTGTTATTCTGAGAGTTTTATTAGATCTGTAATAAGAAATTATAGATTGCATATAGTCAGGTCAACATTTGTACTCATTCTAACAAGTGTAGTACACATATGAAATCCTTTCAAGAAAGGTAGACTTAAAAATCTTATTGTAAATCTCATAGCTAAGTGCACACTTAAATCAGTGTTGCTAAAGCTCTTAACAGAGTAGATCTTAATAGGTCTCCACCTTAATACTCCTAACAGGGTAGATCATCAAAAGTGATTAAATTGTAAGCCTTAACCGACTCCCTTCCATTTTGTAGATAGTGATGTTTTGTGGGTGCCATCCCCACCACAATTTTTACTTCCTAACAGGAGTTTTCTACGATACCATATCTTGTGTTATGTGTTTATCATTTTCTATGATTGTTGTAAACTATTAAAGATTATGAATGAACAATACATGTATAAGAAAGAACAACAAAAATGGTTGGTATTGCAGTAATGAATGATACTAATGATAAATTATGAAAGGTGTTAAAAAATTTAGAGGTACTGATTCACCTCTCCCCTCTCAGTACTACTTCCCATTAATTACAACATTTCTTTGGTTCTCATACAAGACTAAATCACCTACCGAAAATGATCATTCAATCACCTTGTGATTATATTGTTTCTGAAGTGATTTACGATAAGCCTTTGTATGTTCGAAAGCATTTATTCGTTGATCATCCAACATTTCTAATTCATGTAAACATTGTTCTGGAAAAGTATCATTGTCAATTAGCCCCTAAAATGAAACACGTAAAGAAGGTATTTCTAATTCCAGTGGCATAATAGCATCAATACCATAGACAATATTATAAGGAGAAGTGCCCATGGCTATACGAACACTAGTCCTATAAGCCCATAAATCATAGATAAGTTGGGTATGCCAATCTTTCACATGCTTTTTAACTATTTTTCTTAAGATTTGCTCAATAAATTTATTCGATGCTTCATCTTGACCATTAGATATAGGATAATAGGAAGTAGATAATCTATGTTGGATTCGATATTTCTCATAAAAAATTGTGACTTCTTTATTTTTGAAAGAAGTACCATTATCTAAAACTATTGTTGAAGGAATACCAAATTGTGCTATAATATTATTAAGGATGAAATCACAAATAACATCCACAGTAGTAGAACAGAGAGGGATAGCTTCTACCCACTTCTTAAATTAATCTGTAGCTATTAGGATGTATGTATGTCCTTGTGAAGAAGCTAGTGAGATTTTTCCAATAAGATCAAAACCCCAAATACTAAAAGGCCATGGAGAAACTTGATTACAAAGCACACCGGCATGAGCATGAATCAAATTACCATGTTGTTGACATTGAGGACACTTCTTAACAAACATGAAGGCTGTTTTGAGATTGAAAGGTTTTTTTCTCAATGTCCTCTGCTCTCATCCTGATCTAATGGTATCTGGATCACAAATCAATTTTGGTGAAGAAGCATGCCCCATGCAACTCATCAATCAGCTCATCAATCCTAGGAATGGGATACCTATTTTAAATTATTTTCTTATTCACTACCCTGTAATTGATACATGCGCATCGTCCCATCCTTCTTCTTCACCAGTACTACTGATGAAGCAAATGGGATTTTTCTAGGCCTAATGTGCCCCATCTCTAGCAACTCCTTAATTTCCTTCTCTATCTCATCCTTGTGTTTCTTAGGATGATGATAAGGCATAATCATAACTAGTTTGGCTCCCTCCCCAAGCTCAATAACATGCTCTATTCCCCTATCAGGAGGAACCCCATGAGGAATATCACCAAATACTTTAGCGTGTCTGTCAAGTATCTTCTGGATATCTAGTGGATGACTTTTTACCTATGGCTCTGGTGAAGCTGGCATAATGTAGCACTCTTCCCCCCACTCTATGTCATCATGATGAAAAAAGTCTTTGAATTCTCCTCAAGGACACTACTCTGCAGCCTCCATCCAAAATTCCTCTAAGTACCACAGTTCTTCCCTCATGCTAGAATCTCATCACCAATTTTTTTAGGTTGAGTGTGAACTCAACTAGCAAAGCCATCCATGTCATGTCGAGGATGACATCATAATCTCCCTTGTCCACTACATAAAACTCATCCTCCAGCTCATAGCCATCTCCAAACCTAATGCAAAGATTACATATCTTCCAAGTGCACAATAATTTGTCATCATTAGCCACCATGACTCTAAACCCATCATGCTCCTCGGTCTGTAACCCTCTCCTGGCTACCAACTGCGCATCTATGAAGTTATGTGTAGCCCTAGTGTCAATGAGAGATATCACTTTCTTCCCTTGGATAGTACCCCTGACCTTAAATGTGATTTCCTTTTGGGCCCCTATCAAGGGTGGCAACAATCTATCATCCTTAGGAATGCTGCTCTCCTCTATAGTGTTACTGTCACCTGAATCAAAGTGTTGATCCTCCCCCTCTGACTCTAACTCTTTTGCTGAAAAATACTCCATTTGATTTGCCTTAGCCTTGAGAGGGCATTTATGAGATAAGTCCCAAAGCTCTCTACACTGGAAGCATGGTTTCTTCTTTCGAAGTTCATTCAAGGTTTCACTGTCTAGTCCTTTTGATCCTTCTTTGGGTTTGTTATACTCTTTCTAAAATGGTTTTTTGTCTTTGTCCTTATGGTAGGAAGAATCTGTAGAATGGTATTTTCCTTTGTATACTGAAGGGGCTAAATCTCATGCCTTTTTCATTGCTTTAGCTAAGGTGAGTGGATCATGTCCCTTCACCCAACCTAATAATGGATCAGCAAGCCCATCACAAAATAACACTACCAATCTCCTAGGAGAGATATCAGTAACAAGTACAGACAAACGCTGAAACTCGGTGATGTAAGCATCCATAGAACGTGACTGTTTTAACTGTGATAGCTCCTTAAAATGTAACTCGGGATCCCTAGTGTCAAATCTCTCAATCAATCTTTCTGTGAATTCCTCATAGGATGTAATCTGATTATGCCCCAGAGTCACCATGCCATGATGCCACCATTCATGCGCAACACCGTCCAAGTGCATAGCCATATACTTGATATCGTCCTCCTCAGGCATAGGATTTATTTGCAAGTATGTATCTACCTTCTATACCCAAGATCGTGCGGTCATCTTCCCTAAAGCATCATAATAAGGCAAGGAAAGTTTTCCAACTTTCTTTCTCAGCTCAAAATTTTGATTCCTCCCTCCTTCTCTAGGCATATGTCTCATCCTCAAGTCCATATAATCTCTGAGGGAAATATCTGCCTAAAACTCGGGTCCATTGGCCTCCCAGTCCCTCCTGAACTAACCCTGTAACTTAGTAATCTATGGTTCGTTCACAAGTTGAACCAGATCTCTAGGTGAGAAGGTGGGTAGAATAGGTCTTGAGCTCATTGTTCGAGCTGGGTGTGCAATGTGTCTAAAGTTATCAGCCTCATTCCCATTGTTACCATGTCCATTATTACCATTAATTTTATTCTTAGGACCATTGTTGTTGCCTTGGCCTCCATTATTATCATTGCCCCTATTGTTATTGTTTCCCCCATTGTTATTGTTTCCAGTGTTGGCATCACCTAGATTGATATTGACGCCCATCTGTCTAGCCATAAGATGCAACATCATGTCCATTCACCTATTCTGGTCCTACTGCATATGTTTCCCATGCTCTAATGTATCCAGTAACTGTCTGAACATTACCTCCCCTTGATCTGGACCAGTATTCTTGCCTCCACCTAATCCTGTATTCTTGTCATCTCGGTCCCCCATACTACTGTCCTGATCAAAGAATTTCTCCTCTATGTCTGTATGACTAGACTCTATGTCTACCTGCATAGATGAACTAGACTTCTCACTCTGTGAGTTCTAATTTCTATTTTGTCTTTCTCTCGTATGGAAAAATTTATAAGGCCCCTGTTGTATGCTTAAACATACATGCTTAGCATGTTTTTTTAATTCATTAATTTCTGATTTTAGTATTTTGATATTTTTTCAAACACTTTTCCCTCTATCTGGCTTTTCCAAATTCTCTATAAGACCTCCACAGGATGGCAAAACTTATAGCTCTGATACCACTGTAATGGGCACCCTAGAATGCCCAAAAACCAAACCCACTGCTGATAGGAATTTAGTCAAACAATTTGCGTCCAACTCCTTATTTCTCCATTTAATGTTTTAATCCACTTATGACTTCTAAAAATGAGACATTGGTTTGTTTTCTTATGTTTTGGCATAGATTTGAAAACACACAACATGAACAAGAAGGAACCTACAATAATATGAAAACTGAAAACTGACTACTTCTGGTAAAATATTATTTCAATAAGAATCAAATACATGGCAAGTTATCAACTCATGAATTACTACAGCATTATTGAATAATGTTTCATTCAATTGTTTACAAAATTCGCTGCTATAGTGGCATGAATAGTACTTGTGAATAGTGTCGTGAATAGTGTCATGCTACAGTAGCATGAATAATGCCATGCTACAATAACATGAATAGTGTTGCACTATAGTACTGCTATAATCTACCTTCAATCGGTTCAATATCTTCTTGAAATCATTCCCCCAAATGACATAAGCATCAGACAAGTAGAGAGGAAGATATGAACAAAACACCCAATCTGCCTGTAGCTGAAAATGCACCCAATCTGCTTGTTAATGAAGCAGATAGAAATAGATTCTAAAGGTTAAACCCCATGGGAATAATGTCTAGAATTTCACAAGAGAGGATAGATGCCCTCTAATGCCAAGAACAGATCTGCAACTCATACACCAATTTCTTCTCATATTCACCATGTCTAATGAAGCCACAAATGCTTCCTTTTATTCTTTTTCCAAGAGTCGAATCAACTCTCATGGGCAATGTGGGATAAAAGATGTGAAATATAAAACATATATTAAAATATTCACTTATGTCTCCCTTGGGTACACATCCCCATAAAATAAATACTAAAGTAACACTTTAATGCTTTACAATTAAATTAAATGTTACTTTAATAAAACTTCAGGCATTAAAATGCATTAGCAATCAGACTCTGAATAATGCAAGTGATAGCTTGTCAAAAATCTCTCACCAAGGAGTATCAAATCCAATCACCAAAACTAGCTTCCACTGTGTCCTATTGACTTACTAAAAATAGTATGCTTGAAACTGAGTAAATCAACTTCGTTTTGGCCCAAACTGGAAATGACTAGGCCAAAACACTCTAGGATCCCCTTAAACCCTTCCTTAGCCCTCGGGACCATGTAGAACAAGGCTAACGCACACACACTTGGTCAACTGCTAAAGTGGGGACATTACACACATTGAATTCAACATTTAATAGATAATGCCTGAGTTTCTAACAAGCATAAACTAAAGCTAGGAATTGTTTTTCCAAGTATGTATATCTTTTTTTGTAATCAAGTAAAGTCCAACTAATGTAGTACACAGGTCTTTCCTTACCTTCACTATCATGTTGAGCCAACAATGCACTCACCGCATCCAGAGTGGATGAAGTATACAGATAAAATGGTTTATCAAATTGAGTGGGTTACAAAATAGGAGGATTGGCGAGATACTCCGTAAATTTCTCAAAGGATTGTTTAGATCCCTCATTCCAAGAAAAAATGGTATATTTTCTAAGAAATGAAGTGAAAGGAACAGTTCTATAGGCTAAGGTAGAAACAAAGAGACGAATAGCTTGAATTTTTCCTTGTAAACTTTGTAATTGAGAAATGTTCTTAGGAGGAGGCATGTTAACAATAACATCAATCTTTTTAGTATCAACCTCTATGCCTCGCTAACAGATTATAAACCCTTATAATTTACTAGAATCAACTCCAAAGGTGCATTTCTTAGGATTCAATCTCATATTATAATTTATTTCAAATATTTTCCATAAAATAAAAGTATGGTCCTCTCTTTTTATATATTTTTCTAAGATATCATCCACATAATCCTCAAGAATCTTATGAATGTAATCATGGAAAATCAGTCATGGCTTGCTGATAAGTTGCTCCCACATTTATTAATCCAAAAGGCATCAAGACCCAGCAAAATGTTCCCCAAGGTGTTATAAATGTGGTCTTAAGTTGATCTTCAAGAGGAATAAAATTTTGATTATATCCTGAAAAGCCATCCATAAAAGATAATAGAGCATGACCCGCTGTTGAATCGACAATCATATCAATATTAGGCAATGGAAAATCATCTTTTAAGGATGATTTATTTAAATCTCAAAAGTCTGTACACATTCTTATCTTATTGTCTCCTTTTGAAATAGCCACAATGTTTGAAATCCATTTTGAGTAATCAATACAGCAAAAAAATCTAGCACCCAATTTTTTTTCAATTTAGCTTTGACTAATAAGGCAATTCCTAGATTCATCTTTCAAATTTTCTGCTTCACAGGTTTAGCATTTGGTTTTAGAACAATATCATGAGTAACAATATTAGGATCTATACCTAGCATATCCAAATATTTCCAAGGAAAAATATCCTTATATTCAAGTAAGAGGGAAACTAACTGATCACGTTCATCTTGATTCAAACATTTCCCAATTTTGATTATCTTCTCAGAGTCATTCACATCCACTTGAACCTCAATAGTCTTAGTTATGATAAAATTACTTTGTATCATAGAATCCATTGGTAAAGGAGAAATATCGTGTTCATCATGTTCTCCAAAATAGGCTTCAATATTCAGACAACAGGGCTTCCTTCTTTTATGATGAAACATAGGTAAATCCTCATAAGCTCCTAAAAAATATGCTAAGGCTTCATCCTTAGGAAAAATATCCAAGCTAGGTTTTTGATCCATGTCAAGGAGAAGCGGATTAACTAATTTCAAATGTCCACCACATATATGATTGACATTGAGAGGAAAATCTGATGGTTGTTTGTAAGGATTGAACCTTAAACCATATGTATAATCATAAATTTCATTGTCCAAGGGTACTTGTATACCTTGTTCATATTTACCACATCCTTTCCCATTAAATCCTAATTTTTTGAGCAACCGATAACCAGAACCATATCTATTAGCCATATCAGATTGAGTCAAAGGAGCAACATATGTCACAATTTCATAGCAATCAGGTTTTATTGTTTCAATTGTTTCATCCATTAAGGCAGCGAAAAAATTACTTTTTAATTCCGCAGAAAGTGGGGAATGAATAAAAACTTGTTTTTCAAACCCACTATGTTGTTTCATGAATTCTAAATCAAAAACCTTATATTCTCCCATAAAAGAAGGATTAAAGTCCAAAGTTCCCTAATCATCCTCAGTCAAAGAAGAAGATGGAGCTTCAGTTTGTTGAATCTTAGGTGTCTTTTTAGGTTCCTTACTTGGTTGGAGAGGTTCGGAAACTTTAGCATATTCTGCATTTAAGCAAGGATTCGGTGCATCATCCGCATGTAACCTATACATCAAATTGTTATAAATGAACCTAAACTTGTGATGAAGAGTAGATGGAATTTCACGCATATTATGCAACCAAGGTCTGCCTAAAAGAAGGTTATAATTAAGAGGTCTCAACATAACATGAATAGGTGTATTGAGTATAACTGGACCAAATTTAAGAGGTAGCATAATAATTCCCAAAGTTATCTTTGCAATATTATCAAATCCATGGATAGGGACATTATTAGGTTGAACAGTTGTCAGATCTACCTTAATTTCCTTAAGCATATCCATGCTACAAATATTAAGCCCAGATCCATTGTCAATTAATGTTCTGCAAATGATACTCTGATTAATAGAAACAACAACCATAAGAGAATCATATTGATTCTGCACCTCAACAGAAGGTAAATCATCATCGGTGAACACAATAGGAGGTACAGAAGGCATAGTATGCATGCATTCCAAAAAGTAATTAATATTCTCTTGGTTCAGAGGTGAAGCAGGAAGGGTAGATAAAGCCTTTTGCAATGCCTCATGATATGTCAGAGAAGTTTGAAGCAATTCCCATAAAGATATCTTTTCAGGAGTAGCACATAATTGTTCAACTAAGTCATATTCCTTAAAGGGATAAGGTAACCTAGGTGCTTGAGGAAGCACAAGTTGAGAAGGAGGTAAAGAAGCTAGAACAATAGGCTGAGGATTATTCTGTGTGCGATAAGCACATGAAACAAAATCTATGTTGTCAAATAAATCCAAAGGATCTCTAGGTTTATCCTTAATTGTTACTCAAGGACATCCTTTTACCATTAAGAAGGTTTAGGATATAACATTATAGGTGCATCAATGTTGCAAATAGCGGAACATGAAGGTAACCATGCACACACCCTATGGTAAAGGTCAATTGAAGAGGTTGTGGAGGAGGATGAAATAGGAATAGGATCCATGGAGATAATATTCAAAAAATTTCCATCCTCACTACCATATACCTCGTTAGGGGATCTAACCTCTTTTGCAATAAAAGCCTCATCAAAGTATTCAAAACAAAAATCATACATGTTGAAAACAAAGTAATACTACAAGCATGAAAAATGTAAATGTTTTTGTATTTTTTTAAAGAAATTTTGGTTATTTTTATTTTTTAAATATAAATGCAAGACCATAAAAGGAATATACTTTTATATGCATGTAATATCTAACATAAAATGCAAATCTAACACCAAAAATAAAGAGTTGTCTATCGCGGGTTCACCAAAATGTAGAGGGGGGAAATAAAGATCTCTTTAGATAGGGTTTTAAACAATGGAGATTTTCACATAAAAGATACACTATGTCTCTATTAACCACTTACATTTAATTGTTATTATAATGAAATTAAATCTGGAAATGATTACTAAGAATAATGAAATAACATACATACCTCACAATATAGCAAATCTGGAAAAAAGTCTTTTTTCTGATATCTGTGTTGAGTTTCGGGGAATTCTGTAACTGGATCTGGAACAGAAATGTAGAGACAAACAAAAGCTAGAAATATTTTCCTTTTCTAAGTTAGGTAGACCTTGACCTTTTTTATTGGGTGCAATCATACCCCAAAATCTTTGACCTTGACCTGCACAACTCTGACATAAATTTTGTTCGCGATCCTGAAAGTTGGCTGAAAAGGGTATCAAAATCTGCTCTGCAACTCCTGAAATAGTGACTGTAGATATCTGAAAATGGTTTTTTTTCATGGCTATATAGTGTTTTTCCTTAGTCAAACCCCCATTTTGGTGGTTTCCACCTCCACGAATAGCCAGATGTAATATAAAATGTGTGTGTGTTGCTCTTAGGAAGAGCTTTGAATGTGCAATGCCAAGATCTAATCTTCTAGATTGAAACCCTAGCATAAATTGAAATGAGAGAAATATGCATAGATTTGAATATGATAAAGAAAGCATACCAAGCCCCCAAGGATAAAGTACTCCTACCAAACTCACAATCCATATTTTCTACCTCGTGATTGTATCATTTGAATGCTTGAATGTTGAAAGTAATAGATCAATGAAGAAGGAAGGATTTGAAGAACTCTTTCTTGCTCCAATGAAGATCCACAATAGTTTGTCCTCAAATGTTCTTTCTTGTATCAAAATATCATCATATCTTGTCCTCCTATATCATCCTCTTTCATTCTTGCATCATCCTCATGTCATGATATCATAATGTTGTCATCGCATCATCTCATGATTTTGTTTCATGAAGAAGGAAGGCAAAAGAGAGTGCTTATATAGAGATCTCAAGGTAAGCCTCCTAGGGAAATGAAAGGGCCCATAATTAAAATTACACCTTGAATCAAGGTCCAATTACAATAACCAACCAAGGAGGGGATGTATTAATTTCAAATTTTGGAGAAAACACTTCTGCATCCTTATCTAGGGACCTATTTTTAATTTTAGGACCCCGATATAATCCAGATTTGAAAGTGGGAACCAAAACCTAACAGAGGTAAAAGTTGACTTTGACCCTGACCTAGGTTACAGTCAAACTCAACCCTGACTTGAGGTTTCAAGATGGTCACCTTGAAGAATCAATGAGGTTCCCAGGTCAACCGGGGACCTAAGAAGATGAGAAAACATAACAGAATGTTGGGAAGAAGGCACAAGGGCCTAGAAGAGGTGTAATGAAGGCTAAGAGTACCAATACATAGGTACTACCTTAAAAATAGAGCCACAAAAAAGGGAATCAAGGAGAATCCTTAGAATTCTAACCCTAATCCCAGGTGTAGATGCATCCTAAATGCAAATCTATCATGTAAATGCATTAGAAGAGGGTGCTAAACCTACCAAAATGGAAGTGCTTCCATTTTAAGAAGACACAAGGGCAAACTGATATCCATCTTCAATGCTTTCCATCTTGACCAAGGTGGTCTCGTCTTGTCTAGAACTCCTTAATCCATTCAAATATATTTCTATTCTTTCCACCTCATCTTGCACATGTCCAGATTTGATGTCTAATCTGTGCAATTCTTCAGTATAATCCTTTAACGAGCTATCTTTCTAATTCAAACTTTGCATTCCCTGAATTAGGTTAATCTGTTAATCGTAAGGTAGAAACTTGCCTTTCAATTTGTTTACCATCTTATCCCATACCTTGATCTTATCTTTACCTTTCTTCTTTTGATCCAATTGTAGATGCTCCCACCACAAGGATGCATGACCTTTCAATTTTGTGCTTATAATATTTAATTTCTTCTCCACTGATACATTTTCATATTCAAAGTACTTTTTCATCTCAGTTATCCAATCTATCAATTCATCATAATCTAATTTTCCATTATACTCAGGAAGATTAAACTGAGGTGTGGACTTCAAACTTGTCAAAGCTCGCAGGAATATCTCTTCTTCCTGATCCATAATAGGTGCAGGTGTAGCTTCACCTTGCACTTCCTCCAATTCATCATCACTAACATCTTCAAGATGTCTTCCTCTATTCTAGGGTGTCTCAACAACTTCCAATCTTGCAGCCATCTATCTTAGCATATCATCTAGACCTGGATCTGCATTTCCTCTCCCATGAACCATCTTGAATCCCTCTGTAATTTTAGGTCAAATCGCAATGTGCTACCCCACAACAATATCAACCAACTAGGGTTAGGGATTACAGGAAGGAACTAGATATAACCTTCACTCTGATACCACCTGACACAAGGAGGATAATTAAGTGGGGCCAAGGTACTCCCAGCTATCCAAACTAATTTGCAGTTACACAATGTGGAAGCAACAACTCAAGAAGGAGAGAAGAAACATTAGATGTCTTTTCATTAATTGATCAAACTCATTATATGTCAGGCTATAATGCCTTCCCAATTTTTTCCATATACATTCCAATGAATTACATAATGATCTTCATACATGCAAGGCCACATACCTGCCTTCCAATTATCCCAACACTTAATAATATGATACCAAATTCCTCCTAAAACTGCTACCCCGACACAAAGAACATAAACCAAATATATACAAGAGTCCACCAAAGAGGTTGGCACTCAAAAGCCTAAGTGAGACCCATATTTAGGTCCACATAGATCCCAATGAGAGACCCCAGATTAGTTGCACTATGGGAATTAAATGCAAAAATCAGCCAAATCAGGATAAACAACTCGATAAGAAGATATCCAAGCAACATAAACCAACTCGGTAAGAAAATAACCGAGAAACAGAAACCAACTTAGTGAAAGAACCATCGAGCAGCCAACCTACACCAAGACCTATTGGTAAAGTAAGACAAAAAAGGTAACCAAGCAACAGGGTTATCGAGAACTTCACCGAGCAGCCTCCAAACAAGCTAAAGAACAAAAAAAAACATATTTTTGGTTGAGCAGGATTGCCAAGGACCCAAGATGCTCCTGCATCAACTTCAAAACCTAGTAAGCTCCCATCACCTCAGCAAGGTGGTTAGTCTGTATTCCCAAGGGGTGTGTCACTACTACCAAACATAGGCCTTTGTCATCTCTTATCACTCCCCCACACCCAACTGGCCTCGAGTTACCCTTGGTCACCCCATGTAATTTTGATATGTTTTTGGAGCCTAGAAGTCATATTTTCTCCTTTTAATGGTTTTGATCATACATTTTACATACATAGCTAGTTTTATTTTATATTTTGAATAGACGTTGTAGAGAATGTTTATTCTACTACATAGTGGTGTTATTATTTTTCTAGTTTAGTCAGTGTAGAGAGTTGTGTATTTTTTAGGTCACTTTTAGGTGCCTAAGATTCAAAGTGTGATTGTGTGATCATCTGGATGATTCAAGAGGTGAAACCTTGAGAGTTCATATTTCTGTGAAATATTTATGATGCTACAACTAATTATCAGATTTGATGATTCATGGTATAGGTTTATAGGTGTTTTCCAGAGTTGTACATTGATGGTGATAAGTATACAAGTTTCCTTCGGTTTGAGGGCATGTTTAGCCATGGTTTGAGACTTGGAGTCTCATGTGGGTGATATTTGAGTGCACATACAATGATGGTGATGATTATGGTGTCATGGTTATGTAGGTACACTTTTTCATTAACACAACATGATCATGTGTGTGGGTTTTTTTTGTGGTGATCTGTTTTGATGTGTTTCTTATATCCTTGATGTTTATTTGGTTCCTTGAGTATGATACTTGGATGTTGACGTATTTGGAAAATTAGATCTATGATTGATTTGGTGTTTGAGTCATTTATTCTACACATTATTCTCTTTGATATCTTAGATCATAATTTACTAATGTGATGATGAGTTTGCATTCTTTGGTATTTAGTTCTTTTTATTGTATGGTTGTGAAATAGATAACCATTAACTTGCAATGGGATGAATTGTGGACTTTTTTTAATCCATGTATCTGATTTAGTACCAATGCAAAATTTGACAATTGGCCTTATTTGTGGTCATTTGTACATTTGTATGTGTTGTTTGGGATGAGAGGATATATTCTTAGAGTTCCTAGATAGTTGGTTGTTAGGACTTGTTGCATGTGGTTCTATCATGTCATGATAGCATGGTTGTATTTCATTAGTTACACATTTCAATGAGAAATTTTGATAGTGATGGATTAACAGTGTAGGATTGATCCCTAATTGTCTTGTTGGTGGTTGTATCTCTTTGGCTTGGAAATTTTGGTTTCACTTGATGTTATTTACATTTCAATTGTGTGTGGGGACATGGATGATCTTTATTTAAGAGATACGATTATCATGATTTCATGTGTGACTTAATATCACAATTTAATGGGAGTTGTTGACAGTAATGTGGATTCACCAACATATTTTGGGTGATCTTCTTTAGTGTTATAGATGTTTGGAAGAGCTCTTGATCATGCAGGCTCACTGGTAAGAGATAGTTATCTTCATGTCATTTGGAGATGTTAATTTATATTTATTTTAGATTTATTAATTAATATTTATACAATAAATAAATATTTATAATATAATTAAATAGTTTTTAGTATTAAAATAATTTTCTTGTAAGATTTAAATTTGATGCATGCAAACAAATAAATTAAAAAGGTTATGTATTATTGTTTCATTTTAAGTAGAAACAATTTTAATATAAGTCAATTGCATACCTCTTAAAAACAAAATCTTTAAAAAGTAAATGTAGAGGGTCAATATACCATGATGAATTCATACATTTTTTTTAAAAAAAAAGGTCATATTCAAAATTTGAGATAGATGGAATGTATGTATTATTCCTAAATTATCTATGTTGCAATTGGGAACAAGATAAGAAAGTGATACATCATAAACATTTTGTAATCATGTTTTCCCTACCCACTTTTTAGGTTTTCATTGAATTGTTGTCATCTCATGACCCAACCCCTAAAAAAATAGTTCTGTGAACCTTCCTGTATAGTCAAAAAATGGAAGCACTTCCATTGTAGACTGGTTTAGCCTTTCGAGTAAGTGGTTTGGGGTCATGTCAGGCACCTTGAATGGTTCTCCAACTTGGATCTAGCTTTTTCACCCTGTTCCGCCCCATTTTCTACTTTTTCCAGCCTATTTCTGACACTCCAAACTGCAAACTGGGATTTTGACCTCAGGGTCAAAGTCAACCTTTTTGGGTCAAGGTTGACCTCAACCTTGACCTAGGTCAGAATCAACCTTTTTCTAACCTATGGTCCTAATTCCATATTTCCAGGGTTTCTGGATGTCGGGCTTTGGAAAGAGTTAATTCCCGCTTTCGAGTCGGCTATTTAGGTCTTAGGAGAAACAAATCTTAAATTATATTTAATATAGGTCCTCTTTTAGGGGTATAGTTCTAATTGAAATTAAATTCTCCTATGTAGGCCTCTCTAGAAGATTGTGCCCTAGATTCATATAAAAGGAAGCTTTCTCCTCTCATTTTCTCTAACCATGAACTAAGACTTGAACTATAAGCAAGAGAAATCTAAGAAAAAGACTTGAAGAGTGAAATAAAAAAGGTGAAGAAGAAATATTTGAAGCAATCCAAGTAGCCATTGAAGCATTCATCCATTCTCAAGCATTCAAGCACTTCTCAGGCACTCAATTCATCAAAAAGATCCATTGGTGGCCATTGAAGGATTCAAGCTCCATGGAGCCCTATTGTTGAAGATTTCTCCATCCATATTCCTCCAAGCCTCTTCCTATTCAAAGATCCATTCAAGTTTGGTGTTGAATATCTACAAATAATTTATTTGAGACATCCTACATTCCTACATTCTACATTCTACATCCATTGGGTGCATATATACTTGTGGATCCACAAATTTGAATCCGCCACAAGGGGTTCTACAAAAAAGGTGGATTTTTTCATTTACTTTGTTTTACTTACGCAATTTCAATTATACTTTGAGGTTAATTCCAAAACTGGGGTTTGACCAAGGTGAACCCCTCCCCCCCAACAAAAAAATCCATTTTTCTTGCAGGTAAAGGTTCAACAACTGATCAGAGTGTAGATTCAGATAGGCTTTTTGGAAAACTTTCAGGATCTAGAAATAGATTTACTGTAGGAGAATTTTTAGGTTGATTCTACCCTAGGTCAAAATAAAAAATTCTAGGTCAATGGTGACATTGATTTGAGGGTCAAAATCAGAACTGTGTCAGAAGGGAAAAATATTTCTGGGTATTGTTCGTCTCTGCGTTTCTATTCCAGATCCGATCTCATATTTTCTAGAAAATGAGTGCAGACCCCCGAAAATATCATTCTTCATATCTATAACATTTCAAGGTTAGTACTTTCCTCCTATTCATTTCAATTAAAGTTCTTAATCTTTCTAGATCTATCACACATTCTTTCCTATAAAAGGGAATTTAAGATCTTCCTCTTTACGCTTATTTCCAAATGATTGATTCATTTATGCATTGATCCTTCCTTTAGGGTTAATCAATTTGGATCCTTCATTTATGTATCTAAGGATAAAAGAGGAACATCTCATCTACCCCCTACATTTCAAATAGACATTTTATATCTTACACATTACCAACATAACATCCATTTCTTACATCAATTCATATTTCTTATCTTACATTTTGGTGAACCTGCGATAGATAACTCTTTCTTTTTGGTGTTAGATTTACATCTTTTATGTTAGATCTTGCATGCATATTAGATTAGCTTTCTTTTATGTTCTTTTATTTACATTTCAAAAATTAAAATTAAAAATCTTGTGTTTTCTAAATTAGTTTATTTGCATTGCATTGGTGTATGAGCTTTACCACTTCTAGTCCTACTTATAGTATCCTAGTTAGAAGAAGTCATAGAATTATGAGTTCCTTTGATCCTGAGTCTTCCTCTCCTTTCCTTAGTATCTCAAATGATAATTTAATCACTCATGAATCCAATCCTTCTATGGAGCATAACTCTTCTCACTCATCTCATGATTAGGATGATGCTTTAAGAGTTCCTCCTGAACAAGTGCAAAAAATTTCAACAGAACTTGATAAAATGGGAAATTGGCTTATTCAAGAAAATCATAATCAAGATTCCATCCAAGCTATAGAGGCTCTTAAGAAAGTCCTTCATGATAGTGATCAAGGTATTAATCTCTTGTGTGGTATTACTCATATTGTGCATTTGAATGTTAAAACTTTATGTCAAGAGGCTCAAGATCTAGGATTCACTCCTCCTATCACTAGTGAGGGACCTTCTTCTATTCCTTTACCTATCATTCCTACTTATACTCCTCCTTTTATGACTACATCTCTCCCAATTTCATCTATTCCTGTGAGAGTTTCACTGTATCTCTACCTACCTCACAACCTTCATATCATAGTATGCCTTTTACTTATTCCAATCCCCTTCCAGTTGTGGTTCCAAGTGTTCCACCGGTTGTGTCTTCCATTCCTATAGCTTCCTACACTTTTCCTAGTGTTCCTAATATTTCTATGCCACCTATTTCTTGTAATGATTCCACAAATATTAGTTTGTCTCAAACTGTGTCATATTTACAACAACAACTTGCATCCTTAACCCAATCCAAGTTTAGCATTCCTACATGTGACATGGGTAGTCCTTTATCCTTAGACATTATTTCCACTACTGTCCCCCAGCAAGCCGATATGCCTCATCTTGAGAATTACAATGATAAAGGCAATCTTGTTACTCATGTTAAAACATTTCAAATCCTTTGTATTGATTATGCTCATGATCATAGGATTCTAGCTAATCTATTTTCTAGAACCTTTCATGATAAGGCTTTTCATTGGTATTGTTCTTGACCTCCTTATTCTATTGATCATTTTCCTAAACTTGCTAATGCCTTCATCCAACAATTTCAAAATAACATTGGTCTGCAAGTGTCCTTAACTGATTTAATGCATTATAAACAAAACATTAAGGAAAAATTGACTAATTTTATTGGTATATTTAAGCATTTGTATGCTCAGATTTCTTATCATGTTCCTGATATTGATATTCAACATATGTTTATTTCAAATTTACAAAAGGATATTAGAGATAAGATTTTGCTTACTATATTTACCTCTTTTCAACAACTTTGTGCAGCACTTCATCATTATCAATTACAAGTGAGTCAATTTGAGAGCAACACTCCAATGGCTCCTGTTCCAGTTGATAAGAGTGACGTTTCTCCTAATCCTAATAAGTTTCAGAAACCTAACAACTATGTCAAGATTAATAAATAGACAAATGCGGTTGCTGGTCAAGTTGTTCTTGCATCCATTAATGCCACTTCTGCATCCACTTCTTTTCGTATGAATCATACATTTTCTCTTCTCTTTGAATCTTTACATTCTATTATGAGTAGGTGGTTAAGTGATAATATGATTACCTTGCCTCCTATTTGACCTCTTCTCCCTACCGCGATAGCATCAAAATTCTTTGATTGTAAAGTTGTTTGCCAATACCATCATCAGAATGGCCATGATACTAAAAAATGTTATTCTCTAAAGCATAAAGTTCAAGACTTAATCGATTCTAATACTTTATCTATTGATAATTTTGATGGTAATGGGTACAAATATATCTCTCCTCCTAATCAAAACCTTCAAATCTATACGAATCCTTTACCTACACATGATACTAATACCATCGCTCAACCATCTTCTATGAATATTGTTTACGATTCAAAGATGGATGATCTTAATCACATTGTTAATCATGTGGAGTACATTTTTTTGTCTCAACCTACTATTTAAGATCCTTCGCCTCCACTTCAACTTCAAGTTCCACCTAAACCTTAGAAATGAACCAAGGATAAATGACCTAGGGAACTCTCAATTACCTTTGATGATTCTGAGACTATTAAGGCTCCCGATGGTCCCCTTTATATCTATGCTAGGATTTCTAGGATACCTACGCGTGGTTGTCTTATTGATCCCAAATCTTTAATAAATGTCATTACCAAGGAAAACATTTTTATGAAAAACCTACAATGTGATTGTTATGATCCATTTGATGCATGGATCCAAACTTGTAATGGTTTTCTCTATCCTACACTTGGTTCTATTAACTTGCATGTTGAACTTTGTGGCAAAGTTGTAGATACTACCTTCATTTTTGTTCCTACTTTTGATCAATTTCAAGTCAAATTTGGCTTTCCTTGGATAATTTCTATGCACGCTATTACTTCTCCTATTCATAAATGTCTCAAGTTCATTCATAATGGAGAAATGAAAATGATTAATCATAGTTTGTATCAACCTTCTAGGCCTATAGATTGTGCTACTCTTGATTTTTTTTGGCCTTCATTACCTAATTCATGTCCTCCTCACCCTGACAACCTTTTTCGATCATATCAAGCCTATAAACATTGCAAGATTGTTGAGTTAAGCATGCATCAGATATATCTTAACCGTGGTCTTTTGCCTACTCCTTCCATACCTCCTTTATCCATTACAACTAGCTCCATTACTCAACCTCCCAGTGTCACTTCTCAGCCTACTATGAATCCTACCAATCCTCCTATAGAACCTATGAAGGAACCAGTTGTTATTCCTCCTAGTTCTCAACATGTGTCAAACAAAGAAAACTGTAACAAATCTGCTAATGAATGTCGTAAGAAGCGTAGAGATAATGCTAGGGCTCGTGCTTCTATTCTTCAAAATTCTTTACCTTCTTTTGACCAACCTATGCCTGATGTGTTGGAGGAAGTTAATGTTCATAATGATTTAAGATGAATGAGTATGATGATCCTATTCACATCTTAGATCCTATTTTAATTAATCTTGATGAGGAAGATACTCTTGATGATCCCATTGATCTTAGTGATGAATATGAGACCATTGATCTTGATACTGATTTACCTCATATTCTTTCAACTCAATTGATAATTACACCTAGTATCGAGCAACGCAATTTTCAAGAGGATCCTTTTTTGGAACAAGATATTATTCCTATTTTATTGTATATAGTCCCTCTTGCGAGTTTCCCACCTTCCCTAAATGATACAAACTGAGATGGGGAGAGTAGGTGATGTGCCTGATTGTCTTATCCTTCATGGTAGCCCTTTTTGTGTTTTCATGTTGTATTGTGCTTATCCCGTAATGTGTTTTCTAAATGCTTGTTAGATTCTTTTATACAACCCTTGTTACTTTGTTGGTACAAGGTGATAAAGGAATCAAACCTGTTGTACTACTCCTCTATATGTATCTTTAATCTTCTATATTTTATTTTCATGTTATGTTGTACTTGTGCTATTGTTCATAAATGTTTTCCTTGTATAGTCTACTGGGATCTGTGACATGGTAGCACTTATTCTTTTTGGTCTCTATGTTGTGGTCCGAAAAGACTATTCTTCATAAATATTGAGTTTTCTTTCCTCCTTTGTGATTATAGTTCTACTTTATTTTGGGAATGATGTCAATTCATTTGAAATAATATCATATCTATATATACATGTTATCTTATGATCATACTGACCCCACAATAGGTAGATCCCTTATGTGTTCTTTGTATATTTATGTGGTATTTCCCTTGATTTGTCTTCATTTGGGGCATTTCATAGTGGAAACATAATCAATAGAGTTGTTTATGTTTCCATTCAAGTCATTGCTCTTGTTAAAATTTTAGCAATGACTTTAACATGGGGGCATATGCTCTACTCACTTTTTGCACACACACACCTTCAAAATATTTTCAAAAACTTAAATCTTTTTCCCTTTATGGATTAAAAACTAATCCTTAAAGCATGGATATTTACCTTATAGGATCTCTTGATCCCTCCAGTTTAAATTTATATGGATTGCTTCATCCCTCCACTTTCAATTTAGAATGTTTGATCCCTTAAGGTCAGAAGATGTCCTTAAGATGAGATCTCCCTGATGGGTTGACTAGTGAGTAGCCACATTCACTAGGTGGTTCAACTCCATCTTTCTATTTGTGTTGTTTCCTTGTGTGGTTCACAATGGGACATAAGTTCCCATTGGGCGAGGTAATCACACCCTCTCTCTTTTTCTCCTTAACTGGTGATGTCTCTCTTATCTTGATCTTAGGTTTGATAAAGACTTAAGTACCTGGGGGCTTGAGGATTCCTTTGTCCCTTTTTTATTTCAATAAGATTATTTATTCTTTATGATCTCCTTTACCAAGAGTTTGTATTGAGTCCATACTCTTGCTAAAGTGGGGGCTAAATGTATAGTCATAAAATGGAAGAACTTCCATTGTAGACTGGTTTAGCCTTTCGAGTAAGTGGTTTGGGGTCATGTCAAGTGCCTTGAATGGTTCTCTGACTTGGATCTAGCTTTTTCCCCCTGTTCTGCCCATTTTCCACTTTTTCTAGCCTATTTCTGACACTCCAAACTGCAAACTGGGATTTTGACCTCAGGGTCAAATTTGACCTTTTTGGGTCAAGGTTGACCTTGACCTTGACCTTGACCTAGGTCATAATCAACCTTTTTCTAACATATGGTCCAAATTCCAGGTTTCCAGGCTTTCCAGATTTTGGGCTTTGGAAAGAGTTAATTCCTGCTTCTGGGTTGGCTGTTTCAGTCTTCGGAGAAACAAATCTTAAATTATATTTAATATAGGTCCTATTCTAGGGGTATAGGTCTAATTGGAATTTAATTTTCCTATTTAGGCCTCTCTAGAATATTGTGCCCTAGATTCATATATAAAGAAGCTTTCTCCTCTCATTTTCTCTAACTATGAACTAAGACTTGAACTATAAGAAAGAGCAATCTAAGACAAAGACTTAAAGAGTGAGATCCAAAGGTGAAGAAGAAATATTTGAAGCAAGCCAAGTAGCCATTGAATAATTCATCCATTCTCAAGCACTCAATTTATCAAGAAAATCCATTGGTGGCCATTGAAGGATTCAAGCTCCATGGAGCCCTCTTGTTGAAGATTTCTCCATCCATATTCCTTCAAGCCTCTTCCTATTCAAAGATCCATTCAATATTGGTGTTGAATATCTAAAAACAATTGATTTGACACAACCTACATTCCTACATTCTACATTCTACATCCATTTGGTGCATACATACTTATAGATCCACGGATTCGAATCCGCCATAAGGGCTTCTAAAAATAAGGTGAATTTTTACATTTACTTTGTTTTACTTATGCAATTTCAATTATACTTTGAGGTTAATTCAAAAACTAGGGTTTGACCAAGGCAAACCCCCCCCCCCCCCAACAANAACTAGGGTTTGACCAAGGCAACCCCCCCCCCCCCCCAACAAAAAAATCCATTTTTCTTGCATGTACAGGTGCAGAACAATGGATCAGAGTGTTGATTCTGATACCCTTTTTGGCAAAATTTTGGGATCCAGAAACAAGTTTCCTATCGGAGACTTTTTAGGTTGATTCTGCGCTAGGTCAGAATCGGAAATTATAGGTCAATGGTGACATTGACTTGAGGTTCAAAATAGGAACTATGTTAGAAAAGAAAAATATTTTTGGGTTTTGTTCGTCTTTGCATTTCTATTCTAGATCTGGTCTTAGATTTTCTAGAAACTAAGTGCAAACCCCCAAAAATAGAATTCTTTAGATATGTAACATTTCAAGGTTAATACTTTCCTCCTATTCATTTCAATTAAAGTTCTTAATCTTTCTAGATCTATCACACATTCTTTCCTATAAAAGGGAATTTAAGATCTTCCTCTTTATGCTTATTTCCAAATGATTGATTCATTTATGCATGGATCCTTCCTTTAGGGTTAATCAATTTGGATCCTTCATTTGTGTATCTAAGGATAAAAGGGGAACATCTTATCTACCCCCTACATTTCAAATAGACATTTTACATCTTACAAATTACCAACATAACATCCATTTCTTACATCAATTCATATTTCTTATCTTACACTTCCAATATAAAAACTCTCTATATTCAATAATAAGTATTGTTGGTGTCGTAGACACCTAAATCTAATTATTAAATAATTGATCAAGCTAAATCATAATAACCCTTCTTATAAAGCCAAAATATTAATTAAATAGTCTATCTATTTGATTAATTCCCTACTTCTCAATCCCTCTAGATAAATTAATTAATCTAATTTATTTGTCCAATCCCCTTTTAATTAAATAAACCTACATATTTAATTAATTGGATCTTTCCCTTATTTTTGAATTAAAATAATTCAAAAATTTCACCAAATCCCTCACCCACTTGTATTTTCCTACTTTTCCCGCTTGCATCCCTAATCTTTTCTTAATTAGATAAATACTCTATTTATCTAATTAATCCCTATCCCCTCCTAATCTCTATCCACTTGCATTTTCCTAACATACCCACTTGCCCCCTAATTAACCAAACTCATCACACTAATCTTCTCCTAAACGTATTCACATTCCTAAGCATGAGGATTAGGGAAGCAAAGTGGGAAAATTCTCTTTCCCCATCCCCAACCACACTGAGGTGGACACCTGGTCACCCCTCATCAATGGAGGATAGCCCTCACCTCCTCAACTGCTCTATTTAACCTTCCCATTTCCCTTCATTTTAGGACTACATATTTTTGAGAGTTTCATCCTTGAAAACCCATTATCTTTGTGATCCCATATCCATTTACCCATTTTTGAATCAAACCCTTAAATCCATTATCAACTCTCCCATTATACAAACTCATGCAATTTTTGAGAGAAAACCAGCCTCACTTGTGAAAAATCTTTGAATCCCCTTTTCAGGTTCTTCCCCCAAGCTTGAGCAACTATAGAGCACTTTGATGCTTTTATGCTGTCAAATTTGTGAGCATATATACAACCACAATATCCTAGACAAATCATTGCAACAAAGAGGCTACAACAGGGTCTTAGCTAGTTTTATTTTCTGTTTGTTTGATACTTCTTTATCTCTTATCTTGATTGTTGCATTTTTTGTGTTATGAGTGTGTTGACTAGTTAGCTGCATTTCTATGCACACATTTCTCTGCACACATTTCTAGCACACGCGATGGCACCCAGTACTTCATGGGTTTACAACTAACATTTTTGGTATTCTAGGAACTTTCTAACACTTGCAAGTTTTGGAGGCTTTTATATGTGAGCCAGCGGATTCGCCTCGGAAAGTTTGCGCACATCAGCAGAATCGCCGAAAATGAAAATAACATTTTCTAGATTTTCTGCAGAATAGCTCTGAGAAATAGCAGATTCATCATTCTGTGGAATCTCTCTATGAAACAACAGATTCATCATTCTGCGGAATTGCTCTGTGAAACAACAAATTCACCCTATTATCCAGGAGATAAGCTATTTTAAATTCATTTTTTCCAAAGTTATTTCAATACTCAATTTTGCTAATCTGCTAATACTTGTTGTTTATCCTGCTGTAAAAGAAGGCAGCTTGCATCTATTAAAGACCCCATAAACATTAACATGTGTATTTGCGGGAACATCAAAGAGGGGATTATTTTCAAAACAAACTAATTAATCAATGAACTGTGTATCTTTTTAGCGTAGGAACCCCTCATTTAGTGCTTAAAAATGAACAAAGTTGTCCTTGATGTGTTTTGTGTGATAGGCACATTTTTATTTCTTTAGAGGGTCTACCTCCCAAGAAGCCTATAAGGCCGGGTGAGAGGGAATGACCCAAGCAGTAATGGCTAACACCAAGCATTTCCAAACTTCTATATAAAAAATGTGGTTGTGATTAAAGTCACAATCAACAGGTGTGAGTTTGTTATACCAGTGAAAATATCCTTTAGTATCCTTGTGATGCATCAAATCCTTCACTACAAGACATAAAATACCTTGTTTTGAAAGGACTGGGAGAGCCCCTTAATTGGGAATATCGTTTGATTATAGCCACCTAAATGGACACCCTTACTAAACACCATTTGTCTTAGTTTCCCAAAAAACCATATTTGTTGGCACGGAAGGTCGAGACCGACTAAGATGCCCCACACTTTTGTGGTTCATAGTTGAGATAATGGTTTCTTGGGAATTGATGATCCTTGGAATTCAAAGCTTGGTGTGCTTAAGATGTGAGTGCACAAAGGAGGAGCCCATGCTTCCAAGCTTCTAATTTATCTACTTTGAATAAGCACAGATGGAATTTATTCCAAGTGGGGATTCAGCAAATAGTACACCTTTTTCCTTAAGTTGTACATGTGCTTTGGTATGAAATAATTCATGTGCTTGTATCACATATATTTTTCCAAAACAAAGTCAGTTCAGATTACTATTAGTCACCATACCAAGTTCCCCAGATACACTCTGATGTTGTCTAGATGTGCATCTTCCTTTGGCATTATTGAACATTCTTAACGTAGTCACTATTCATGTTGTTCAGCAGATTTGTTGGTATGTTCAGCATATTTGATACCTAATAGCCTACAGATACGCTTTTTCAAACCCAAGATCTACTGTTCCATAGATATTTTCTATAAAACCCTAAATCTATCACACTAGTACATTTGAGGACAAATTTTGACTGCCATTTGTCAGATTTGCAATGCCTAGTTGTCAAACTTTTGATTTATGTATCTGTTGGCATTTTTGCATTGCAAATTTTGACAGAAGTGGTTACCGTCGGTCTGCCGACATCTAATTCTATCGGAAACTAGCACATGAATACCAGCTTTGTTATTAAATTTCTTACAACAGACCTATCAGAACTCTGACAAACCCTCTGTGTTTCTTTTCGAAAAGGACTGTCGGAACACCCTTCAGAGATATAGCAAGCCTGTTGCAATTATCTGTCACAAACCATTGCTTTCCAACACTTTATCTGTCAGATGAATGATGGAACTACAGTGATTGTTCAATAGGTAAACCCGTTGGTGGTATAGAATCCCTGTCACACTCATGTGTAAAAAATGATTTCTGTCTAATGGGATGTCCCGTCGGAGGTATAGCACCACTGTCGAAAGTGTTTCCATATGTGTCAAAAAAGTGATGGATATGCACATTAAAGATAACAAAGCTCAAGAGACCAACTATGATGGTCTCTTTCTTCGGTCCATATTATTGTCAGTAATATGGATCGAAGAAATAGACCAACTATGATGGTCTCTTGAGCTCTGTTATCTTTACTCCTAGCCCATTATTCAGGTCCTAGGCCACCCGTTGTAGATGGTGCTTCAAATGAAGAAAATATGAATATTAAATGTCAATTTTAATTTGAATTTTGATTGTTTAATAACATTTTGAGACATCACTTCTAACAATGTTGTAGAGATCTCTGCGTTAGAAACCGGTCTCAAATGGTGTGCATCAAATAGAATAAGCAACCTTATCATTGAGGGAGACTTGCAAGTCATCATTAATGGAATTACAAAAGGGGATTTCCAATCATGTAGACTTGTATATTAGATTCTAAAAATCTCAAATCACTTGAAAACATTGGGGGAATATCATCTCCAACATTTTTTTCGAGAAGGTAACAGGGCGGCGGACCTCTTGGCAATTTTGGGGATCGACAACAATGAGCATATGGGATTTGAGTATGGTGATCACATGCTGATGAAACTGCAGGAGATAATTATAGAAGAAATAGGGACGATCATGAGGAAATGCATAGCTTGATGCCAAAGAATGATTGTTTTGATCAGTGGAAGTGGAATATCCTGTGAGATATTTATCATACGCTTCCAATCACAAATTCAAGGTAAATTTCTTCTCAGGGACTGCCGCAGTGATTATATAGAGTTGAAGGCCACCATCACTCAAGATACAATTAGTTGTATCATATATAGTGACAAAGGAGATCAATCAGAAATGCTGATGTCAGAGGGAAGGGATGTTTAGTCAACATGCATGAGAGATATCTGAATTAACCCGTGAACAAGTACCCTGCAGAAGTCAGTTCAACCTTATCGCAAAATTTCATCGAAGAAATTACAGTGTGGTCTATTTATATTCTCCTATTTTTTTTTTTCTTCATAAGACTATGGCGAATCATCTGGGTATAATTTTTCATTGCAACAAGGTGGAATCGCTGCAAGAGACCCCGAAGGAGAAAATACAGAGAGTTTTTAGCCGGGCAAATGAAAAGGAACAACTGACAATGGTGGTGATGCTGGGAGGATACTTTTGGTCCAAAAATCATGTTCATGTTCGTGGGTTGGTGGTAGAGTTATTCCAACCGGTCATTCAAATTTTTGGGCATCCTCTGCATGCACTCTTTCTGGCCCGTAGGCTTGTAGCGGAAGACATATATATAGAGATTGGGACAACAATGGATAGCCTCAGCACCTAGTTAACAAGTAATGGTCTGCTAGGTTATTTTGTGATGGAGGGAGAAGGAAAGAAGACTTTGATGAAAAAGGCATGGACAACCTTCAAAGAAGGTGTTAAGGAGTACGATACAGAGAAGTTTGAAGCCTTTCTTCAAGCAAACGAGAATCTCTTTCTAGAAGAGATAGGAGCTAGGCTGGTAGAGCTTGGTCAAGGAATATTGCATTTATTCCATTGATCACAGTTCCTATTCTGCTAATTTAAACTATGTTTTTTGAAATCTTATTTTGGCTAGGGATTTTACTCATTTAGCTAGACATTGCAAATGTTAAAATGTAGAATTTGAGTGGATTTGCAATGGTGAAGCCTTAGTAGTTTTTTTGTATAATGTTTTAGTTTCACTGCATTTTCACAATCTTAGTAGGGCTTGCAGACCTTATGCTTAGATTAGTTTAAGTCATATCTTTGGTGTCTTCTGAACTCTACATAATGTATATCTTATTTATATATATAAATGAAACACTATTTAGAGAGTCTAATTAAACACAGTGATATGGAGAATCTAATTAAGCACAGTGATATGAATCCAATATCATACTTTATTGGATAAAAATAATGCTTTGTATCAAACAATGAATCATACATGATATGATCAACTACAGAATTAATGATTTCTGATCATATGACTAATTGTGCACAAGAACAAATTATGTTTCATGTAAACCCAATATTCCTCTCTCTGCATTATTGTCATCTTCAACATCATGTATATATAATATGTCAAACTAATAAACCAACTATTTTGAAAAAAAAACTTGTCACAACTATCTCTAAATTTTACTCATGTCTGATAGCTAAAAACAAAGCCAACTGATTCTCATTTTCCTTATTAAAGAAATCATTTTATCTATGTTTTGAAAATCAGAAAACTATAATGCTTGTGTTCCACAATTATCTTTG
>MU223802.1:1597534-1621261 GCA_018584345.1 Thuja plicata | reverse complement strand
TAATGAAAAACTTACCAATTGATGATAATCAAACCCCCCTTCAATGTGACCATTATCCCTACAATGTCTCTTAGCTATTTTGATTAGCAATCTTTTAGTGTTTAAGCCCTTACAAATATTGCAGGGACAATAACACTGAAGCGGGGTTTATATGTGTGATCATCAAGATTAATAATTATGTAGATGGGTCATGGACGTCAATAATATAAACTGCTTGTCTTTGTTCTGCCTATTAGAAGAAGAAATTGTACATAAACTCTAATTAAAAAGGCATGGGGTCTAACCATACACAAATCATAAACAATGAAATAAGAAAGAGCCATAACACATATTGGTGATATAAAGAGAATGCTCCTGATATTCACTACTATGTCCAAATTTATATTTCTCAACTCATCACCATCATCACCACCATTCTTATTTGAATGCTACTCAAAGATATAAGCAATAGGAAAAATGAAAATAAATAGTTACAGTTCTTGTCTTCAAACTAATAAAATATCAAATTATAGAAAACACGTGAAAGAAAGTGAAAAAAAAATGGTAATTGGACCTACATTTAAGTAGTATTATGAGGTCACCATATCTTTTGACATATCCAATTTTCTCTCTCTTCAATTCTAACCAAAATTTGAATCAAAAAATAAATGTGTCTCTTGTTTATGCATGTGATTTATTGAATGCATCTCTTTTTTATGCTTGTAAATTGTTGTGAGTGTTATATTCAACAGATATATGATACAAAATGGTTCGCTAAAACTCAGAAGAAGAAAAATGATCTTGGCTAGCACTTAACTGACATAACTATTGCTAAGGCTCAAGCTTAGAAAATGCAAACAATTCCATAATATGTCATTTATGGTTCCAAGACCAGGGATTTTACATGGTGACTTTGGGTGCATCTGAATTTCATGACGTAATACAAAGTTCCAGATTCATAACTGGGCCAAGGGAAAACTAAAATCAAATACAAAAAAGTTACAATCCATAGCCTTACCTCAAATTAGGCTTTTTTTAATCCATGTAGAATACAATAGAGCCCTAGAATTTATCACGGCATCACATTTTCGCAAACATAACTTTGCAAACTACTAAATTTATGAATGCACTAAAAATTATTGATTTGAATTCTAATATCTTGCACATAGATTGGTTTAAAGTTTAACTTCTTTACTGCAATGACTACCATGTTTTATCATACCCTGCACATACATTGGATTACTTAAGCATAAGGAAAAATTGTGGCATAATCATTTTTGAATGAGACAAAAAAAAACCAATCTTCTTACGTGTTTGCTTCAATCTAATCACAATAAAACAGACAAGTTCAAAATTTTGTAATAGAAGTGATTGTTGCATTTCAACATGGCAGCCTAACAGAGAAAAATATCTATAATACTATATGATCCGGGGAAGACAATAAAAAACATGACCACATTACAGAATTGGAAATGCAAGAGTAAGCACATGACACACACAACAAAAGAAAATGTACATAGAGAGTGAATAGTAGAAGCATACACTACAGTAGCAAGAAAGAGTAATGAGCTAAGGATGACGGGAGTAGTTTTTTATGCAAACTAAAAGAAAAGGCAGTTGTAATGTCACATTGCAAAAGAAAAAACAACAGCAAAATATTTGTGCATCCAACCAACCGTCTTAGTCTAATGATTATATGTAATGTTGAATGGATTAAATGCTTTATTCTTGATAGAAGTGAATGGAAGGAATAGTGTTGGTGTTAGGTTTCATTTATTATTGAATTCAATGGTTTCCAAGATGTGTTGAGGAGTTTGCTCCTTGTTTAATGTTAATTGTTCCTACACAATCCACTCATACAATAGTGAAATCCTATGTGGAAGGGATGGTTGATAGTGTTCCTTGAGGGAAGGGAGATTTTGAAAGACTTGTTATCATTGTATTGTGTATTTCCAATATGTTTGGATGCAGGGCAAACTAGGAAAATGAAGGATCACTCATTGATTGCATGATAACCTGGTTTTGAAGGGGTACTGGTTGAGGGGACAGTCAAGGTTCATATGATTGGGCCATTGGAGTACCCTATTTCTTTGTATTAATCATTATTAAAATTGGATGAATGGATTTCTTGTGAATTATCGACTGCTATGTATCCTGCAACTGCATCTATAAATCTGCATATACTTCTCTAGGGTATAAATTTGCATAAATCAAAATCATTCTTTGTCCTATTTCCTTTTAACAAAGTCTCAACTATGAATGATATGATACATTTGATGTACTAAGATATCAATACAAATGGAGCATAGCTAGAAGCTCACGGGCTGTTCATTTGATAATCACAGTCAACATTTCAAAAAAATTGATATCCTTGAGCACAAGCACCAATAACATCAAATAATGGATTTAAAGCACGGGCTAGGGCATGATACAAATAGAATGCGGTCATTTCGGTGAGCATCTTAGAAATATACAATGGCGTTATTAAATGTTCCAGTAATATCAACAAACATGAATTCAAACATTTCAAAATAGTGAATCGATATCCTTGAGCACAAGCACCAATAACATCAAATAATAGAGATAAAGCACAGCCTAGGGCATGACACCAGTAGAATGTGATCATTTCAAAGACCATTCATGATCAAATAAAATGCAATGCAATGAAGATGAATAAATCACATACCTTCTCTCACGCTCAACTTTCACCCGTGCGTTTTCTCCCACTCCTTTTCACTGCAATCGAAATAAAAATGATTTGGGCATTTCACTTTTTGTTTTCATCTATACCATGAAACTGTCAGAATCTCGATGGTCTATTTAAAACCCATCAAAATACTAATGGCATCAGAGCCTATTACAAAAAAAACACCAAATTCATTAATAAAAATTATCCATCGGAAGTTTCTGTCAAAATTTGGCCCCAAATGTAGTAGTGTCATTCCATAGATACGCTATGTGAAGTCTTGGATTTTTCATATTGCAAATGTGCCTATTATTTGGCTAGTTTTTTTGTCTCCATAGATACACCTTTATACCTTGATGGACCTACCTCATCCACATCTTTTTAAACAACACATCCTGTCAGCATCATCCCTTGGTTCATAAACTATCTCCTTTTGTAAACAGAGTCGTGTGGCCATTTTGAGTCTACATTAGTTTCACATCAACTATATCCTCCATATTTCATTTCTCATAAATCCTTCAACATTATCCATGTCAAATTCCAAGATCCTTGTCAATCAAGTCAAAATCCTCTTTCTACTTGATCTCGCACCCTCAAGTTTCCACACTTACATCTTCGGTTGGCATCATCTCATAGCTCATTTTCAAAATAATCTTGTCTAGAGTTTCTTATCCGTTGTCATTGTCATATCATCTTGATCCAGAGGTTTGGTATACTTTGATCATCTTTTTAGCTTAAGACCATTAGTTCATTCTACGGCTACTATCCAATCCAATCCAATCAGCACTAGGTGTTTCAACTCACATCCGAGTATCAGAAGATCTTTTCACTTAGCACACCCTCATCATCTTGCATTCAATTATCATCATCATCTAGTTATAGTCATTCCTAGAGAATTTTTTTCCCACAACATCCATATTTATCATCACCTTTCCATCCTCTTTGGATTTAGTCCTTCCTCCTAATTTGATCTTAATTCTCATCCTATGATGAGCTTATTTTTCATCCTAATCTGAGATTTCATCTATCATCCATCTGCATCCTTCATCCCTATCCAACTCATGAGCTAATTTTTATTTCTTAATTCTACTATGATGAGTTTGGTCATTCTGCCTTTTCTTCTACACCACCCCATTTTGATGATGATGAGAAACTTGTAGACCATGATGAGTACATTGAAAACATTAGCAAGCTTTCCCCTAGCATCCTCTAGTATCCAATCATTCCTCCAAACTATCACATCATGCCGCCATGCATACCCACTAGAACTTCCTATCATACCTTTGACAAGGGAAATTTATTAGGCCATCCATCCACATCTCCCTCCTATATCATAGCCCAATGTCCTCCTCATACAACCTTCATGCCTACATATTCTCTCATAGTCATATCCCAATCTTCATCTTTGCATGAAAACACTCTCACCTTCACCCCTATTCTAAATCCATCTTCCCATTATATTTTAAACATACACCTAATCCTCTAGTTAACACTAATCCAACAATCCATTACCATAATCCATCTACCATCCCAAATCCACCATCTACAATATTCTACCCCACTCCTCCATCTACTTTTCCCTACCTCAGTCCCCCATACGCACCATCCTATTCCAATCTACCTTCATCTATGCCATCTTATCTCAGTCCACCATATTTTGTTCCTTATTACATTACCACAAATCCCATTCCACAATCTCCCTACATCCTACAATCCACTTCATGTTCTATATCCCAGTCCACTACCTCCCCCCCATCACCTAGTCAATCTAATTCACAAGTCACCTATGTGCCTACTTGTGAAAACTATCTAGCCATGTCATCCTCCACATCCACTTCCCCACCATCATTCCATCAACCAAGTTCACAATCCACTACCACACCTTCATATGTGGACTATTTTAGCTTCCTACCATCCACACATGTTACCCATCCCTCACAGCTTATAATATGATAGTCTCCAAGGAGCTTCACAAAGAAGCCATCAAAAAATATAGATCCTAAAGATGATGAGTCATGTCATCCCAACCCTTCATGTGATTTCATTAGTGATGAGACCTTTCTACCTCCCACACCTATCATCCCTCTTCCATTAACCCCACTTATTGATCCTCTTCCACCTCTTAACACAAGTGAAAACCCCCATCCATTGAATCTATCCACCTCCAATCCCCAAATTATCTTATGGTCATCCATACCCAATACAATGAACCTCATGAGCCCATCCTCTATCCATCCATCCCAATCAAAGAACCTCCCATCCTTCCATCCACTCTATTTGAAGAGTTTATTCATTTATTCCCTATCACACCATCTACACCAGTTCAATCATGTCAAGAGCTTTTCCCAGAGCATGTCCAAATATCCATTAAAACAACTTCAAATCCTATCACTCCCCCCACTCCATCTCAAGATCCATTTCCATCCTCCCCTCCACATTATGACCTTACAATCCTAATTTCTCCATCTCATGACCCATTATCATCCCCTCCTTTAAGGAGAGATCATATCATTCCATCCACTTCAAGTCAATATCCATTACCATCCTCCCATCTGTATCAAGATCTTAGCATCCCATCCACTCTAGTTCATGATCCTTTATCTCCTCCAGTCCAAACTATCCCACCACCATCACTATATCCCCTTGGTTCACTTACATTCATCCATGGTGGTCCACTTGTAGCAGAAAAAATAAATTCCATATCCACCACCTACACTTCACCTAATAATGGACTCGTATCTTGTTCCCTAAGTAAGAAGTATCATATCTTAGCTAGAATTCTCAAGAAAATGAATTATCAAGGTAAAGGCTTAGGCCTCCATGAACAAGGTACCTTGGAGCCCATCCATGTCAAAGAACATCCATGATCACATGGTCTTGGTTACAAATCCTGGGGCACTTCATCCAAAAATGTTGGTACAACCAATACAAAATCTAAGCATACTTCCAAACCCACCATTTCATCTTCCCATCGTTTGGCCAAAAAATTTACCGCCATCCCCCTCCTCCATCATTGCAACCTAAAACAACCTACCACATGCATCCTTCATTGTTTGAATCCATTTTGGGTCCCTATATCCCAAAATCTACCATTTCATACCTCCACATACTAAATCTATTTTGGGCCCTTATATCCCAAAATATCATCCCCCATCTTATCCTACTCATTCCTTCATCCACCAATCCCATATTAAAAATTCCACCTCATACATTCCTGATTAGGATAAACAATGACACATACCCACACGCATCATCCCTCATCGTCCCACTATAATTCTATCCATATTTCCTCCATCTCATACAAAAAATCATATTTCTTACAATAAGTCAGACACCAAATCACAAAATCATAAAGAAAAAGATCCACAAAAAGCTAAAGATTGTCATGTCCACTCTAACACGACATGCTCAAGAAAAGAAAAAATCCAATCAACAAATGCATTGCATTTCAAAGGCCACAGAGGCCCACCAAAGAAAAAGAAACAACTATGTGGATCCCAAATCAAAAAGAAGCAATGCATCTAAAAGAAACATCTACAATGGAATCCAAAGTTGCTAATCCACCAGCTAATCATTCCTCCCCTTCATCTCCTAAATCCATTTTGGGCCCTTATTTCCAAAAACCACATATCATAAATCCTCCATCATATCTACATCTACCATCCACTTCCCATCCACTCTTTGAACATCCCCAACATGTGCCAATATTGATCCTGACAAAACCCCCCTATAAAACTCACTTCCCTTCCTTCCATCCAAACACTTCCAACCACAATATCCCTTACCCCACATATATCCCCCATTATAACAATCTCATCTCTACCTTTACATAAGCCACCCATCTCAAATAAGGTTGTACTGACAACCAGTGATCATTCTGAATGGGCTCCTACTACCTTTATATAGAACTTGATGCTTGAGTCCTCCATCCTCCATCCATCTCCTCCTTATCTAAAATCCTTCCAAAAATTCCCAAAATTCAAAAAGTCAAAAAACATAAAAGTAAAAAAAAAGGTAAAGAAAAAAAATTTGTCCAATGGTGAAAACTTGGCAAACAGGTACCTTAGACAAGTACCATGATGAAAACCTAGAAAAAAGGCATTGTGTGTAATCCCTTCATCTAATCTCTCTTCATACTTGGGGGCAAATCCTTCTAGCTATACATCCACCATATCCCCTCTGTCATTTTCCTATCGTATCTTATACATTTCACTTCCTTCATCTTCCTTTGGATCTTGATAAAAAAATACAAGCCACTATGTATACATGCTCTGAACATCTCTTCGAATTCATTTCCCCATATAATATTTTATTTAACTATCCTTTTGTCCACCCATCCTTCCTCCCTTTCATATAATCCATTTGAATGCCTCTATCTTCCTTATCCACCTATAATTATAGCTTCCATCTACCTTCTTCATCCTCTTTTCACCCTCTCTTCCATCCTACTAAACCCCTCCTAAAGCCTCATCATGTATGACATATCCTAAGTGGGGGCATTTTATTCCTTGGTGCCATAGTCGTTGGCAACCCTATCACATCCACTTTCCATCTCCCCATGCTTCTCTATATCCATCCTTTATCCTCAGTCCATCTATCTTGACATCCTCATTCCATCATACGTAATCCTTCCATTCTCCCATCCTTGTCTACCTCTATCCTTTATCCCCAATTTAGCCACCTCCCAATCCTTATCCTCCTCCATTCCTTTACAAAAATCCTTGCATCCACCGATCCTTATCTACTAATGCTTTCATTTCCATCTCCCCCTGTCATCTCCTTCGTCCATCCTTCTTCTTATCATATCATTTCATTTCCTCCTACATCCCTTGTCATTGGTATCTAGTTCTTAGCTACACTCATGTACTCCAATGCCATCCATTTTTCATTCCATGCATATTCGTTATTCCATTTTTCTCATGCACGTAACAACTCTTCCTTTTCACATAGCCCCTCTTCTATTTTGCATAGTGAATTTGTCATTTGGAAACATAACATGAGTCTCCTTGAGTCAACTCCAACCCATTACACCAGTCTTTGCCTGCCCTCTTTCCCCAATTCAATCTCTGATGGTCATTCTAAACCTATACCCATCCCACTTCCCCCAATATACTTTGTTACTCTCTCCCTACCCTTTGTATCCTCATCCTCTCTATCCTACTCCATCCCTAGCTTATCCCTTAGTGTTCCTCTCCTTCCGCTGGACCTCTCCACCCTCATTGATGAATCTTCTGATTCCCATCCAGTGGATTCGCTGGCCCCCATCTTTGCTTTCACTGGAAAATCCGTCGGTTCCCAACCAGAGGATTCGTTGGCCCCCATTTTCACCCTCACAAACAAATTTTTCGGTTCCCATCTAGCAAATTTTTTGGCCCCCTTTTCACCCTCATTGTAAAATCCACTGGTTCCTATCTGGCGAATTCATGGGCCAAAATCCTTTTCCCCACTGGCAAATCTGTCAATTCCCGTTTGACGAATTCACCGGCCAACATGCTTTTCCCCACCGACGAATCCACTGGTTCCTATTCAGTGGAATCATCAGCTGACATCCTCACCGCCACCAGCGGTGGACCTTCTCCCACGTGCCTACTAAAATTAACCCTTCAACCCTATCCCCTCACAAATCTGCCAAATATCGGTGCAATTATGCTAAAAAATAAAAAAAAATCTATAAAAAAAAACAACGACAAATATTTTTGTATTTTATTGCCCAACAATATATGCAAAACAAATTGCAAATATGACATTTTTTATGCAAGCTCGCCGATGCTAATTTTGGGCTAAAAATTGTTACGACATGAAGAAATCAATGGTCATCCAAAGGGGAAAATGGGCTTGGCATTTCCCCTTGATCCCACTAGGAACTCCTGCCCCCAAACCCCTGCTTTTCAAATTTTGACCCAAAGAGATCTTTATGGGGGAATCACGTCAAATCTAGTTGAGTTTCTTCTCATCATCCATAATCCTTCCATCTCCTATTCCTCATCTCTTATTATCTCATCATCCATAATCCTTCCAACTCCTATTCCTTATCTCCTATCATCTCATCATCCATAATCCTTCCATCTTCTATTCCTCATCTCTTATCATCTCATCATCCATAATCCTTCCACAACCTATTCCCCATCTCCTATCATCTCATCATCCATGCTCCTTCCATATCATATTCCTTACCTCCTATCATTGCATCATCCATAATCCTTCCATCTCCCAATTCTCTTCCCCTATCATCTCATTATCCTCAATCCATCCATCTCTCAATCCTCATCCTATATTATCTTGTTATCCATAATCCTTCCAATCCATCAATCCTTTCCTATTAATCTTATACATCCACCTCATCCATCATCTCATCCATCTACACATCCCTTATCATTGGTATCTCTCTTGAGGATACTCTCATGCTCCACGCAATCTACCATCGCATGCAGATACCATCCATCTCTTGCTATCCAAAATTGAACACTAATCATCACATCTAATCATATCTTTAGTCTTGTTCCTAGCCTTGCTACAAGCCTTGATCACAATCCAATAATCATCAGGATGCATCCTTCCCAATCCTTGTGTTTTTTAGAGATATATCATTCCCACATCAACAAAACCCCATCCATCATCAATCCATCTTGTCAATTCTATCTAGTTTGGTGAATCGGCTAGGTCGTTGGGAAGATTTGCATCTTCCCATCCTCATCTGCAATCCCCAACCCCTTGAATATCTTATACATCTTATAAATATAACCTTGTACCTAGTCTCATTCAAGCATGTCTCCACCTAGAATCCTTTGTACATTTGTGTCGTTAGGTCCTATCCTTTGTGTCAATTAGTCATGTGTCTTCAATACTATTTCCCTATGTAGTAGGTGCTTCAACAATAATCTATTAGTCCCTTGGAGGTTCGAGTGTCTTACTTGCCTCCTGTCATAGGAATCCTAGTTAAGCAATCCATCCTCATTCTTCGCAGGATATTTCCTTCCTCATATCAGACCAATCAAATCAATCCCATCCATCATCCTTCCTATGGAAAAAGATACGTGAGATACTTGTTATTTCTTTGGTTCTTTTGGATCTTTGTTATCTTTTATCTTGAGCTTCCTTGTTTTTACCTCCTCAAAGTCACCACAATCCTTTATATCATGGTGTGTTGTGAATGGTTAAACTTGGGGAACAGTCTTGATCTTTTACTTTCAAGTCATTTAGATATGACCCTTGCATTTTCAACATGTGATCCTTGTGGTCACATGGTGCACTTGGGAAATATCATTTTCTTGGGGTTTCCCTAGTATCATATCCACCCTGATTCCTTTGTGACTTAGGCATGATGTTGGAGAAATCCTTGTGTATTTTTGTGTCAATCATATGCATGTGATACAACATCACCTTGGTTTCTCATACCCTAGTGCATAGTATCACATGCTATAGAAAATTGAGTGCTCATTGCATAACAACTCCCTTTTAGGGTTCTCCTTCTCAATCTTTCCTCTTGTCCTTAATCGTCTACCATCCTTCATTCCTAACTATCCATCCATTCCATATATCCCATTTCTTGATTCTTCTATCCCCTTATCAGTTCATTACCAATCATTCATCCATCATTCATGCATTCTCTCATCTTTTTTGAGAGCACATTCATGTTCTCTAGAACCCATATATCCTCTAAAGGGATAATCCTTATCTCCATCTCTCATCATATTTTCTCCTAGTCATTCTTTTAAATGACTGGGACATCTTTTCTAATAGAATCATTTTCTTCTTGGTTCTATGTCTTACTCTTGTTTGATATGATGCTACTTTATAACACCATGTCAAAGAGGGGCAAAATGTAGGCACCTAAATTTGATCATTAAATAATTGATCAAGCTAAATCATAATAACCCTTCTTCTAAAGCCAACATATTAATTAAATATTCTATATATTTAATTATTTCTCTAGTTCTTAATCCCTCTAGATAAATTAATTAATCTAATTTATTTAATGTTCGACCCCTTTTACTTAAATAAACCTATATATTTAATTGGATCTTTATCCTATTTTTGAACTAAAATAATTCAAAAAATTCATCCAATCCCTCACCACTTGAATTTTCCTACTTTTCCCACTTGCATCCCTAATCCTATCTTAATTAGATAAATACCCTATTTATCTAATTAATCCTTATCCCCTCCTAATCCCCATCCACTTTCATTTTCCTAACATACCCACTTGCCCCCTAATTAACCTAACTCATTACCCTATTCTTCTCCTAAATGTGTGCACATTCCTAAGCATGAGGATTACGGAAGAAAAGTCCAACTTTACTTCCTCCATCCTAATCCTCAACAAATTTTTCATAAAGCCCCTATTAATGAGGTTGGACTTTGGAGTTCTAAGACATAAATGTCATTTATGGCAAGTATATTTCCCCATCCCCCAACCACACTGAGGTGGACACTTGGTCACCCCTCATTAATGGAGGATATCCCTCACCTCCTCAACTCCTCTATTTAACCCTCCTATTTCCCTTCATTTCAGGACTCCATATTTTTTAGAGCTTCATCCTTGAAAACCCATTATCTTTTTGATCTCATATCCATTTTCCCATCTTTGAGTCAAATCCTTAAATCCATTATCAACTCTCCCATTATGCAATCCCACGCATATTTGAGAGAAAACCAACCTCACTTGTGAAAACCCTTTGAATCCCCTTTTCAGGTTCTTCCCGAAGCTTGAGCAACTATGAAGCACTATGATGTTGTTATGATATCAAATTTGTGAGTATATATACAACCATAATATCCTATAAAAATCATTGCAACAAAGAGGCTACAACAGGTTCTTAGCTAGTTTGTTTTTCTATTTGTTTGATGCTTCTTTATGTCTTATCTTGATTTTTGCATTATTTTTGTATTATGAGTGTGTTTACTAGTTAACTGCATTCCTTTGCACACATTTCTCTACACACATTTCTCTATATACAAATTCAATTGATCAATTCTAATTACACTTTACTTAATCTTACTTAGGATAATGAATTACATAGTAGTTTCCATATGAGACACCCAGGAGTTTGCACCTATATTTCCACATGGTGCGGGAGAAATTCCACTTTAGGTGATGATAGTTTTTATCACCTTCCACTTTATGTGAGATCTACATTAGTGCATGTATCACATTATCATCCTCCACATGTTGCACATACTTCATTGAATAATGGAGGATGATCTACCTTTGGTGGAGATGTGATTCCTCTTTGTGTGAGTGATAAATTATATACTCCTTATCATTGTCTCTTATTGCCTTGCCTATATAAGAAGACCTATTATGTACATTTTAATTATGTCCATTATCAATAATATCATTTGTGCATCTAAATGGAGTTGTCTTTCCATTCTCTTGTGGAAGTTATCTTGGTCTTTTATTTGATCCTGGAGGTGTTGTAGAGTCACCTAAAACTCTAACAAGAACCAAGGACCAAAGTATGTAGAGTCAAGCTCAACAATTTAAAAGTTTCATTAGATGATCTCAATTGTCCTCATGAGTTATAACCTTAAGGGTTGGGAGACTTAAAGAAGGATAATAATCTTAATCAATTCAACAACCTTAATAATTATAAGGAACTTAAATAACCAAACTAATAATTATTTACTTAAAAGAAAATTGTGTAAAAACCTTGTCTAATATATTGATATAGACAAACCAATATGATTCATGGATATTACTTAGTCATTGCAATCTATATTGTTTGGACAACACGTCATTGGATCCATCATTGTAGGCTTAACTTACTCTTTTCCTTCTTTTAGGTATTTCATATCTCATAGCCCATAGTTATAGAAATAGTTGTTGATCACATTAGAAATAATTGATGTTGAGATTTGAAACAATTTAGAGAGAAAAATCTACTTATTGCATTTCCTTAATTTCTCTCTCAAAAAATTATAATTTAATCTTCTTATATAGAAAGAAAATTGTAATAAATTTAGTTATGCTTATTTTGTTACAAGTCATAATAATAATTCATAACTTTGTTTAAATTCCTTGATGCCTTAATAATAATTAAGGATTATAAAATACAATTTTAATTGAAGAAATTCTAATTAAAATTGTTCTTTAATAAAAATAACTTTTAACGCCTCTTTGATCATTGTAATTCCTGAAAATACAAGCCCTAAAAAGTTAACCAAGGGTCGAGATAAATATTACAATTATAATTGAAGAGATTACAATTAAAATTGTTCTTCAATTAGAACGGATTTCAACACCTCTTTGATCAGTACAATTCCTAAAATCACAAATCCTAAAAAATTTACCGAAGATCAAGACAAATATCATACTTACAATTATTTGGTGTTAAAAGACCACTCTAGACTACTAATGATCATGATTATTTAGTGTTAAAAATCATCTAGACTAGTAATGAATACTTGTTCCCATGGTTTGTACATGGATGTGTTTTTATCACTTAGTAATGTGCATAGAAAATCAATTATTTCTAATAAATGCATGATATCACTATGGGACCTTTTGAAACATGTGTAATGGCCTAAAAAGGTCATCAAAACCCTGGACCCCCAATCTTGATCTCCTATCAAGAAACCCTAAATCTTTATTATTCTAATTCCTAAACCTAAAGGCAATTCATCATCTTCAGTCTAATCTCACATGAACCCTAGGTCCCAATCTATCATCGCACTTCATTAATTAATTAATTTCTAAAATCAAAAAATATTGGCAAATAAACCTTATGTTATTTATTTAATTAATATCCTAGTATGTTGATTAAATAAATTGCTAATTGTTAATTAAATGCAAAAGGAATTAAAATTAATAAATTTGAGTTAAAATGCATTTAAATATTTAAAAGTGCATATTATGTCATCATTTCAGTTCGTTGAACATCAAATTTGAAATAAATTTGCCTTTTTTAGTTAACTAATTCTTTTTTGTTTCTCATTTTAGAAATAATCCAGTTAACTGAAAACTGATTCTAGAAGTTTCCTAAATGACTGATCAGTCAATTCAGTCCACTGACTCTCTCAACCAATGATCTTTTGTGTAGGGGGATTGTGCTTCTTCAAGTTGAATCTTGTATGTTCTTCAGCTTGTGATCTCGATAGTCAATTCGAGAGAGATTTTCTATAAAAGTGAGCTTTATTTCCTCACAAAGGATCCAGACTTTTGAGTATTGTTATTATGAAGAATTGTGTTTATTTTAGAATTTAACATTTAAGCATTTTTATATTGTTTATTTTAGTTTCAAAATCATTTCATTTCTCAAATCCTAGAATCACATTTTATTTGGGTTGTAAAATCAATCTTATTAATCTTTTGGATTAATCATTTTGCATCTCTTGCATATCATCTAGCTTAGATCAAATCATTCAAATCCTTCATTTAGATAGAGATAGAGTCTAAAGTCACTGGAATTGCAATGATCTGGGAGAAATTTCATACTCATATTTACTAGAAGGCAATGAGTTTCCTTGGTTGTTTTATACTCCAGTAATTTAGTTTGTTTTAAGAAATCGAATAATGACTCATTGCAGTGTTGTGTATCTAGCTTAGACCAATTTTCAGACACATTTATGGTGCCCACCGTGGGATCATTGCAATTTTCACCCAAAAATCATGGAAAATGTTCTTCGATGGATCTTTCACACAACAAAGCTCTAGTCCAGGAGTACTGCTCATAACTCCTCGGAGCTATTCTATTCCAAAGTCGTACAAGCTCTTGTTCCCTTGTACAAACAATATCATCGAATATGAAGCCTTGGTGAATGAAATTAAACTGGCTACTTAATGAAACATCTATGAGTTACACATCCATGGTGACTCCCAGTTGATCATCAACCAAATCAATGATGTTTATCAAACGGAGGATGATAAAATTATGTCTTATAAGAGAATGGTTGATGATTTCAAGAGATATTTTACACTCGCCTCTTCACACCAACAAGAAGAAGACTTCCTATATGAGTTCCTGGTGGAAGAGCTTCATTTCCCTGTCTATAACTCCCCTGACTCCCATATTATATGTACTATTTTTGGACAGGATTCATCCTGCTACAAACACATCTATGCCTACCTACACCATCAGGTCATTCGTGATGTGCTCACCCGCAGTGAAAAGCGACACCTAATCTGCAATGCCTCATGGTATGATCTCATAGCTAACAACCTATATAGAAGAGGACTAGACGGTACTCAGCTTAGGTGTCTATAAAAGGAGGAGTCTAAATGTGTGTTAGCTGAGGTTCACAATGGGGTTTTTTTATTCTCATTCCAACGGTCTGACCCTGGCCTGAAAACTGCTGAGAGCAGGTTACTACTGGCCAAATATGGAGAGGAGGCCATTAGATATGCAAAGGCATATAACAAATGCCAGCTGCATGGAAATCTTATACATGATCCATCTAAGGAGTTTATCACACATTGGCCATTTCAGCAATGGGCCTTCGATCTAATTAGATAGATAAATATGTCTTCCTCAAACTGACACAAGTTCATCATAATAGCTACTGAATGTGTGCTAAAATGTTGACAGACTTCTATGAGTCATTACATTCAATATTTCTCAAGAATGAAGTCTCAAATGGTGACTAATTGCTCTCTATTCATGGAGTGCAAGGGTTTGTAATGGAGGCCATCAGATTAGACCTAGTTATGCCCATGCAAGTACACGATGAAATGAGAGATCAAAGAGGAAGAGTAAGAATGCTAGCCTCCATGATCACCAAATATGCATTGCAAATGAAAATGAAAGCTATTCTATATGATAACAATGCATGGAAGGAAACTAATCTATATGATAACAATGCATGAAAGGAAATATGCAAATTAATCTATGAAGGAAATATGAATATAAATTAACATGAATCTACTCTAAATGGATTGCCATGAATGCATGAGAGAAGAAGACAAGAAAAAGAATTTGCATGGTCCAAGCTCAAATGCTCAAACTCTCCTCCAAAATTTCTCTCCAAACCTGCAGCATAACAATAGCATAAAAGTGTATCCCTTGATGAGAAGGAGAAGTTTCATTTTAAAGAGCAACGGACGGTAGAGATTAAGAGGTAAAAATAAATGAGCAATGGTGGAGATTAAATCTTGGTTGATCCATGTGCTCATATCTTCAAAAGGTAAAATCAAAGGCTATGATTAAGAGGCAAAAAGCCCGCCACTTAGGAATATGTGTGAAGAAAAAGGATTTTTATTTATTTTTATTTAATTTATTTCCTTTTTTCATCACAAAGAGGGTTTTAAGTGGGGATTTTATTTAATTAAAAGAGGGATTTTCTTTTAATTAAATAAGAATATTTTATTTAATTAAAAAGAGAGATTTTAATTAAATAAGATAATATTATTTAATTAAGAGAGATTTTAATTAAATAAGATAAGATTATTTAAATAAAAGAGATTTTAATTAAGTAAGATTATTTTATTTAATAAAAAGGGATTTTTTTCTTTTAATTAAATAAGATAATTGATGAAATGATAAAACCTTAGGAAATATTAAAATAATTGAATTAATTATGATTTGATCAACGGAATTGATTTGAATTAAAATGTTGCAAAGCATTGGTTCAGGAATTTGATAAATTGATTCTCTCATTTGATAAATTGAAGAATGGGGGCCTATAGTCTAGGTGACCATTTTAGGGTGCATACATTTGCCCCTCTTTAACTAATGTGTGATCTTTATGGGAACGCACATAGTCAAAGAATGCAGTTGAAGTGTGAGATCAATTTGGGATCACAAAACAACCTAGACATGTGATCGACGGATGGGAACACATCAGGACAAAGATATGCCAATTGAAAAAGACAAGATCAACACCCCTGTAAATAGGCAATTGACATGTCCAAGATAAGAATATCAAGCAAGGTTTCCCCAAGCGGAGAAATTGATAGGATTAATAAAGCTGAATCAAGGATTGAAGTTTGATAGGTACTGCCCCCTCATGATCAAAATTGAAATGAGATAGAGGAGAAACAACAAATTGATAAATTTGATCAAATAGAACTAAAGATAAGGTTATTGATGTAAGATGAAAGATATAAAGATCACAGAACCAAGGTAGATCATCAAACATGAAATATTATGCCCCAATCTTGAATTAGAAGAAAAGAAGTGGGGTGAAAGGGAATGGAAGATAGATGTTTGGAAGAGGTGGAAAGAAATGGAGAGAAGAAAGAGAATTTTCCTTAAGAAAGAGAATGCCCCAAAATCAATCAATTGTTTAAGATGGAAAATTTTGATTGAGATCACGAAAGAAGATAAGGAAATGAAGATGAGATGGAAAATTTCAATTGAGATCTCAACCTCCAAATGTAACACTGCTTCAGCGCCATATTCAAGGGAAAAAGGAGTAGCCCCAGTAGGAGTATGAATACTCATTCTATAGGCCCACAAAGATGGATTTATCTGAAAGTGCCAATATCTACCATTCTTATAGACTTTTCTATGTAGGATTTTAAGAATTGTTTTGTTTGATGCCTCTGCTTGACCATTTCCTTGCAGGAAGTAAATGGAGGACCAATGTTGTTTAATCTTGAATTTCTTGGAGAGTTGTTTAAGGTCCTTATTTTTTAACTAGCCTTCGTTGTCAATGATAATCTCAGAAGGCACTCCATATCAACAAATGATATGGTTCAGAATGAATAGAGAGACTGTCTTTCCTGAGGCAACAGAAAATAGGACAACCTCTACCCATTTAGTTAAGTAATTAGTAGTAGTGATAATAAACTTGTGTCCACCTGATGAGTTGGGATGAATCTACCAAACAAGATCAAAGGCCCAACACTGAAATGGCCAATGAGATATAGAAGGAATAAGCTCCCTGTCTGGAGCATTTATCAGGTTACCATGTTTCTGACAATTTTCAGATGACTTTGCAAAAGCTACTGCATCAATTTGCATTGTAGGCCAATAGTATCCCACCCTAAGCAACCTTCAAGTCATGGAAAGACCATGGGAATGTCCCCCACAGATGCCCTCATGGATATCAACAAACACTTTGTCAGATTCTTCCTTTTCTAAGCATCTAAGAAGTGTGCCATCGAGACCCCTCCTATACAAATCAAAAGTGATAAGAGAATGGCGAGAGGCATTTCAAGTAAGGTTTCTCCATTCAGATTGATTAAAGGTTTTAGGTATAATTCCATCACAAAGGTATGAGTAAATGGCACCATAACAGGATGACTCACAGCCAACAATGGTACAAATAACATGGCTTTCTTGGGAATCATAGATAGAGTGATGTAGCTCTTCCACCAGGAATTCAAATCTGGATTCATGTTGCTCTAACTAAAGGAGTGAAGCAAGTGTAGCCATAGCATCAGCTGCTTTATTTTTTTCTCTAGGGATTTGATGAAACATGACAAAAGTGAAGTATCATTTCAAGGAATCAACCATTTTCTTGTAAGGTACCAGTTTCTCATTTTTTGTTTGATATTCATCATTAACTTGGTTGATTATCAGCTGTGAATCCCCATAGATGTGTAACTCTATGATTTTCCATTCTATGGCCATCTTAAGTCCATTTGTTAAAGCTTCATATTCAGCAATGTTATTTGTACATGGGAACAATAACTTGTAAGACTTAGGAATTGTGTACCCATGAGGAGAAACAAACAACACACCAGCTCCTGAACCATTTTGCATAAAGGATCCATCAAAGAACATCTTCCATGTTCTTTCAATCAAATACATGAGGTGTTCATCTGGGAAGTCAACTTGAATAGGTGCATTATCCTGTATTGGGAAGTCAGCCAATTGATCTGCTATGGCTTGTCCTTTGATTGCTTTATGCTCAATGTACTCTATGTCAAACTCTGAAAGAATCATCATCCATTTAGCAAGTCTACCTATGAGGGAAGCCTTACCTAGAAAATACTTGAGTGGATCTATTTTTCTATGAGGTGTATAGTGTGCGCAAGCATGTAATGTCATAATTTTTGGGAAGCAAACACAACTGCAAGGTGAGCTTTCCCAATTTTGGTGTAGTTAACCTCATATGAAACAAGAGTATGGCTAATTTAGTATATTGCTCTCTCTTTCCCATTTTCATCAAGTTGGGATAGTAATGCCCCCAAGGAATATTTTTTCACTTAAATGTATAGAATAAGTGGTTTCCCTGGGATAAGAGGCATTAAAATAGGAGGATTTTCCAAGTATTTCTTGATTTGATCTATGCTCTTTTCACAATCCTCATTCCAAACACATCTAACTCCCTTGTGTAAGTTCTTGTTGAAGGGTTGAGCTCTATCTGCCAATTGTGAAATGAATCTCCTTATAGATTGAAGACGTCCTTGAAGACTCCTCATTTGACTAATGTTTCTAGGAGGTGGCATATCTATGATTGCTTGAACTTTTTCAAGGTCTACCTCTATTCCTTTTGCTGAAATGATGAATCTGAGTTGTTTTCCAAAGGTGACTCCAAATGCACACTTTTTAGGATTTAACCTTAGTTTAAATTGTTCCATGCAATCTAGAATGACTTCTAAATCATCTAAGTATGTGTCTCTTTGTTTAGAATTGGCCAAGGTGTCATCCACATAATCTTCCATGTTTTTATGCATCATGTCATGAAAAATGGTTATCATAGCTCGTTGATAGGTGGCTACTGCATTTTTTAATCCAAAAGGCATAACGTTCCAACAATAGGTACCCCATGCACAAGTGAATGCAGTATTTTTTTAATCTTCAGGAGCTATCTTAATCTGATTGTACCCAGAAAAACCATCCATCAAGGAATAAATCTCATAACCCGCTATCATATACACTATCATGTCTATATTGGGAAGTCAAAAGTCATTCTTTGGGCATGCTCTATTGACATATCTAAAGTCTGTGCAAACTCAAATGGATTTGTGATGCTTGGAAACTGGTACAATGTTTGATATCCATTCAGCGTAGGTGATAACTCTTATGAATCTTACACCAAGAAGTTTCTCCAATTCTTCTTTGACTAGGAGAGGTATGTGAGGATACATCTTTCTCAATTTTTGTTTAACTGATTTGACACCCAGAGCTATGGACACGTGATGCCTGATAAGATTAATGTCCAACCCTGGCATATCTAAATACATACAAGCAAAGTTAATCTTCTTTTTCTATAAGAACTTAGTGTAAGATTATTTTTCTTGTGGTGACAAGGACTCAACCAAGTGTACTATGTATGGAGCCTCATTTGTACCCAAATTGACTTCTTGTGTAGGTTCAATAAGCACTAAAGATTGATCATGAAAGTAGCTAGGGAGATTATCAATTACCTCATCCTTAGGCACCTCAGAGAGGTTTTCACCCTTGGATACATCATTTCTTTTGACTTTTTTTGGTTCTGACACCGCCACACAGTGGTTTTTGCCATCAGAACTCCTATTATTTTTATTTTATCCTCTTTATATTTTGTGACTAAAGTACTTGATGTCTAGCTCCATCATACTGTGCTAGTAATAATTGAGAGGGGGGGTGAATCAGTGGCCTCAAACTTTTCTTTAAACTTAACCACCAATTAATAAACCTCATATTATTATGTCCCTACAAGATGCATGCCATGAAATTCTTAGAATGATTAACTATCTGTCGGTTAACCTTGTCTGTCCTTATTCTCCTTGATTACCGATAAGCAGTATAACTATTTACCAAAATACAGTAAATATGCAAAGTATACCGATAAATCCAGAATGAATTATGTGAAATATAAAATAGTGAAGTAATAAACCATACACACATAACACATGGATTTTAATGTGGAAACCCTGTTAAGGGAAAAAACCACTGGGACCAATACCCCAAATTTTCACTCTTCTGAAGTGAGCCCTATTAAGAGCCAACCTTGCTAAAGGTTACAAACACACTGTTCGGTGTGACCTTATTAGAGGATTTTACACATATAGGTTGTCACTTAGTATTAGGCATCTAATGCTGCCATCCTTGAATTAGCCTCTCACTTAGACTGTCAATAGGCATCAGGCATATCCAATGCTACTTTCATGAATCAACCTTTTTGGCACTCCTTGGGATGTACCTCAATATATAGAAGACTGTTAAGTCCTGCTCTGTTAAGAGACTTGATGCTTCAATGGTTAAACTGAAACAAAATGACATGTTTCTAATGCAACTTGAATTACAGATTTTCAGATCTATTTAAGTACATTACCTCTCTGATCAATGTATCAATTCAATTCTTTTATCCTCCATACTTTTTTCTTTGTGATGGTGTGCTCATTATTCGTCGGTGTCTACAAAATTCCTTAGATCTCCTTCAGCTTGATTGATTAGTACTGTATGAAGTTGGTCTTCATCAGTTTCTCTTTAGCATCCTCTTTCTATTCACTCCCCTTAATCCCCTTTTCATGTGATACGAAAATGAATTAAGCTTGTTGCTTATATAGACATGATATTCACTGTTTCTTGATTCTTGATTCTTGGCGTAAGAAACAATCCAGCCAATTTGATTTAAAGCATAACTCCTGATTTGTCTCATAGTTATCTTCATGCCAACTGTATAAATAATATTTAAATCAATTACTTAACTCTGGTCAAATAAAACAAAGAAAACAACCAGTTAAGTCTATCTTTAGCTCTTGCTAGCTAGATATTTTGTCATTTTCTGAACTCTCTGTTTCGTCCATCAACTCTTCAATTAGTTGTTGGTTACAACTGCCAGTTCCATCGGTGTGACTCTAGTTAGCTTTAGGATCTCTGTATATCGAGCAACTCTATTTTTAGCTCATCAGGCATCCTGTGGTTTGCTTCGTCGGGCAACATTGTCTTCTACTTATTGGGTATCACTGTGACTTTTCTTCTTTTCCTTTACCGATGGTGTGCACTTCGTCGGTGTTATCTGTCACTTAGTGAATAATTGAATTTTATGCATTGATGAAATAATAACCTTTGTTCCATTTATTCTCTGAAGTCTTTGGCATTATATACATGACCATACAGATGATATCAAGTTGACATCAATGACAATAAAAATCATTAACTGATTTAATGCCTTGCATTATCTTTAACTTAACATTATCAAACATTTAATCAGTTACATGTCATCAATCTCTCCCTTTGGCATTGATGGCAATGAACTTATATTATCACACTATACTATTTCTAATACAATTGTTGAGATTCGTCAAACTACCAATCTCTCCCTTTTGTCAACCGATAAATATCTGAACTTCGGTAAGCTCTGTTTTAGCTTAGATTTGATTCCTGCAGTTCTTTTGTCTTCTAATGTGTTGAGTCCTTTGGTTGTGTCAATTTATCTCCTTTTGACTATTCTCCTATTTTGATGTCTTTTTCTCTTTTCAGCAACTCTTCCTTTGTATAAACTTTTTCATACAAAATCTCTCCATGTGGATATGATCTCTCCCTGTTGGAGTAATCTGATAATGGATAATCTTTCTCATAAGAATGTGATGATATGGATAATCTCTCTCCCTTTGACAACAATGACAAACAAATATTTTACAAATATCTGACATTCATGTCAAACAATCGTTTTCCTATCCATAATATATTCCTTGAATTTCCCTTATCCATTAGCAATACACCAATAATCTCTGGTGCTCAGTTCTGATATATACCTGTCTATATATAGATGTAGCTTTTAATTTCATCTCATTTCTTGCATCAACATGAATGATATTCTTATAATATCTAGACTGATGCAGCCTTCACTCATTTTACTGACTGGTAAACAAGGGTTTGACCCCTAGTCTCTTTCTCAGGTACTCAAATGTATCCTTGGGCAGTGGCTTGGTGAAGATATTAGCTAATTGATCTTTGGATTGCACATACTCAAGTATCACCTCTTTTTCTTGAACTTGTTCTCTCAAGTAATGATACTTGATGAAAATGTGTTTAGTTTTTGCATGCATGACTGGATTCTTGCAAATTGGTGCAGAGCACCCTAGGGTTTAGCTCAAAACCCTAGCCCCAGCAATTTTGAATAAGTTTTGATACAAGTCTTATAACGAGCAAGTCATGTTTTGCATTGTTGCTCAGTCGCAGAGCCAGCAGCGAGCAGAAAGGTAATGCATCGCACACTCGCGAGCTAGTTAAAAGTTAAGTCTTATAGTGAGCGAGTGCGCGACGAGGAGCTCATCGCAAGCTCGCGAGTCAATTCGCAGTCAAAGAAAAACCGGTGTGACAACGAGACGGGCGCTTAATTGCTCAGTCGCCGAGAAGCAAATAGCTAAGTAGGATGTGCGAGTGAGTGACACCTTGTGCATCGCAAGGTCGCAGGTGACTTGACGGTTAAGTGAAAAGCATGACGAGTGTGCGATGAGCATTGGATCGCTCAGTCGCAAGGCAACGGTCAGCTCAGGGAAACGCATAGCGAGTGCGCAACGGGTGATCATCGCTCAGTCGCAGAAGAAAAGATAGCTTGTCTCCAGACAGTGTGATAGCGCGACACGAGCTCATCACTCGGTCGCAAAGTAACGAGTAGCTCGAGGAAGAACAGTGTGAGTATGCGACTTGAGCTCATCGCTCAGTCGCAGCTTAAAACATAGCTCAGGTTACAACACAGCGAGTGCGCGACTTGAGCTCATCGCTCAGTCGCCGAGATATAGCCAGCTCGTCAGAAAGAGTTGCGAGTGCGCGACTGACGTGCATCGCAAACTCGCTAAGCAAGTAGCAGCTCGGATTAAAGTGCAGCGAGTGCGCGACTAATGTGCATCGCCGACTCACAAAGAAAGAAGCAGTTAGGGAAAAAGCAATGCGGGTGCGCGACATGAGCTCATCGCTCAGTCACAAAGGAAAAGACAGATCGGGTAAAGACATAGCAGGAGTGCGACGAGTAGGTAATCGCTCAGTCGCAGACCAAGACATGAAAGGTCAATTTCATTCGTGACTATGCGATAAGGAACAGAACAGTCAAATGATCAAACATGCTGACGTGTCAGAAGGAGAAAGCCTTGAAAAGTCTTAACCGCCAAACAGAAAATAGAATGACACGAAGGAAAAGAGCCATGCACAGAGTGTCGACCATGCAGAGCAACTGGATGACAGATTGCAAACAAAGATGGAGAATAGAGAACAGTTGGAGAACTGAGATCGACAGGTAACCACCAG
>MU223802.1:1565999-1588129 GCA_018584345.1 Thuja plicata | reverse complement strand
TCTGATTTATCTTTTAGAAACATAACTATCATCATTCTAGAGTAATCATCAACAAAGAGAATAAAATATCTATCTCCATAATAACTCTTTGTCCTCATGGGTCCACATAAATCAATATGGACTAATTCTAGAATTGTATCAGATGTATGGGTTTTGCTTTTGAAACTATACTTTGTCATTTTACCTTTTTGACAGTTTTTACACATGATGTTGTCGGGCTTTGTCATCGTCAATAAGCCTCTTACATTTCTCCTTTTGCTTATTTTTATCATGTTGTCAAAATTCACATGACACAATCTTTTGTGCCATAACCATATGCCTTCATCTGTAGCAATCAAACAAGTGGAGTCAGTATCATTCAGATAGAATAAGTTACCTTTTTTCTGCTCACCGGTATCAATCAGATTTTTAGATTTGTTGAATATCTTTGCCTTCTTATTTTCAAATGCTACCTTGTGACCTGAATTATTCAACTGAGATACCCTCAATAGATTATAATTCAATCCATTTACCCAATAAGCATTCTCACACTTTATCTGGTTATTCAACATTATTGTTCCTCTACCTTCAACTGGACAAGGTGTGTCATTTCCCATTCTTACTGATCCACCCTTGTAGTATTCAAAAGTCTCAAACTTTTCCTTATCACCGGTCATCTGATGAGTGCAGCCACTATCTATGATCAAAACATCATTTTTGCTAATTTTAGATATTAGATCTATTTCTACATACCTTTCTTCATCATCATATAAATCATCCTTTACAGCCACAAACACCATCTCGATATCTTCATCAGATTCAGTGTCAGTATCATCATCCTTGCATTTTGCTAGGTAGCTGACCTTCTTTTCTTTTTCCTTATAGTCTTGGGTATCTCTTCTTTCTGATTGTCGGTAGCTTCTGTATTCACCTCTGTTAGACTGCTTCTCAAAAGATTTGTCATTACTTTTGTCATCTTTTCCTCAGTTGGTACATCTTGTAGCAAAATGTCCAATCTCTTTGCAATTAAAACAAAAAAGTGGTGATTTACCTTTGCCTCTCTACATTCTTCTAGCCATAAGTGCTTCTATTCCATCAAGATCATCTTCTTCATTTTCACTATCACTATCTTTTCTCAGTGTTTTTGTGACTTGATTTACTTATTCTCATAGAAGTTTTGAATGAAGACTCTATGTTTGGTAAGACACTATTATCAAAGTTATTCATCTCAAATGAAATCAGCCTTCCAATTAAACTGTCTAGATTAACATTTCTATTTTCTACTGCTCTCATTTCTTGAATGGTAGATACTCTTATAGCATAAGTAGGCAGTAAGGTTCTTAGAATTTTACTTACCACTGTATCTTCTTCCATTACACCTCCAACTCCTCGAATAGCATTGACTACCACTTTAATTCTTGTGCTATACTGAGTGATGTTTTCTCCTTCTTTTATTTTGAGATCATCAAAATTTCCTCTAAGGCTTTCTTCCTTGGCTCTCAAAACATTTTTGTCACCACCATGTACAAGCTTCAATTTGTTCCACGTCTGCTTTGCAATTTTGCATTCTTTGACATCTTCAAATTCAGCATTGGAGAGTGAGGAAGCAAGCTCTATCATCATGCCATTATGTTCATGCTTCTCTCTCATTTGTTCAACTGTTGGTGCTGCTGTGGGAAACACATATTCAGTTTCAAGGAATTGAGTAACATCAGTACCAATACCTGATAAGTGGAGTCTTATTCTACTCTCCCATGAAGCAAAATTATCTTTGTTCAACTTGGGCACATCTCGTCTATTCATCTTGTGATCTTTGCCTTAGGTCTTGAAACCTTCCTTCTAAGCACACAAACTCTCATACCAATTGTTAGTAATAACTAAGAGGGGGCGTGAATCGTTGGCCTCAAACTTTTCTTTAAACTTAACCACCAATTAATAAACCTCAAATTATTATGTCCCTACAAGATGCATGCCATGAAATTCTTATAATGATTAACTATCTGTCATTTTACCTTGTTTGTCCTTATTCTCCTTGATTATCGATAAGCAGTATAACTATTTACCGAAATACAGTAAATATGTAGAGTATACCGATAAATACAAAATTAATTATGTGAAATGTAAACTAGTAAAATAATAAATCATACACACATAACACATGGATTTTAATGTGGAAACCTTGTTAAGGAAAAAAATCATTGGGACTGGTACCCCAAATTTTCACTCTTCTAAAGTGAGCCCTATTAAGAGCCAACCCTATTAAAGGTTACAAACACACTATTAGGTGTGACCTTGTTAGAGGATTTTACACATATAGGTTGTCACTTAGTATCAGGCATCTAATGCTGCCATCCTTGAATTAGCCTCTCTCTTAGATTGTCAATAGGCATCAGGCATATCCAATGCTAGTTTTATGAATCAACCTTTTTGGCACTCCTTGGGATGTACCTCAATATATAGAAGACTGTTAAGTCCTGCTCTGTTAAGAGAATTGATGCTTCAATGGTTAAACTAAAACAAATTGACCTATTTATAATGCAACTTGAATTGCAGATTTTCATATCTATTTAAGTACATTACCTCTCTGATCAATGTATCAATTCAATTCTTTTGTGCTCCATACTTTCTACTCTATGATGTTGTGCTCACTGTTCATCGGTGTCTGCAGAATTCCTTAGCTCTCCTTTAGCTTGATTGATCAGTACTGTATGAATTTTCTCTTCATCAGTTTCTCTTTAGCATCATCTTTCTATTCACTCCCCTTAATCCCCTTTTCATTTAATACAAAAATGAATTAAGCTTGTCTCTTATATAGACATGATATTCACCGTTTCTTGATTCTTGATTCTTGGCATAAGAAACAATCCATCCAATTTGATTTAAAGCATAACTCCTGATTTATCTCGTAGTTATCTTCATGCTAATTGTATAAATCAGCTTTAAATCAATTACTTAACTCTGGTCGAATAAAACAAATAAAATAACCAGTTAAGTATATCTTTAGCTCTTGCCAGCTAGATATTTTGTCATTTTCTGAACTCTTTGTTCTGTCGGTTAACTCTTCAGTTAGTTGTTCGTTACAAATTTTAGGTTCATCGATGTGACTCCAGTTAGCTTCAGGATCTCCGTCCATCAGAAACTCTATTTTCAGCTTGTTAGGCATCCTCTAGTTTGCTTCATTGGGCAACACTGTCTTCTTCTCGTCAGGTATCACTGTGACTTTTCTTCTTTTCCTTTACCGATGGTGTGCACTCCATCGATGTTATCTATCACTTAGTGAATACTTGACTTTTATGCATTGTTGAAAGAATAACCTTTGTTCCATTTATTCTTTGAAGTCTTTGGCATTATATACATGACCATACAGATGATATCAATTTGACATCAATGACAATACAAATCATTAACTTATTTAATGCCTTGTATTATCTTCAACTTAACATTATCAAACATTTAATCAGTTACATATCATCATATTAGTAGCTAGTTCACTGGTGGAAGAGACTACAGGTTCAATGGAATTTAGGTAACAGGATATCTCATAGTCATTTTTAAATTTCAAGAGCTCTGGTTCTTGATAGTTTTGGGACAAATTAGTGAGGTCAGGATGAACAAGAGGCAATTCAACGATTAGTTCAAGGTTATAAATGTGAATGATATTATTACTGGTGACCGAAGAGTCAGAGTCCATCAAGTATCCTTCTAAGCTACCCAAATCAGGACTTGTCCTAACAAGGTAAGAATCGTCCACTAAAGCAACATGTGGGTTCAAATCTTCTAATCCTACATGTGACTCGTTGGCTACCTCCGATTGAGAACTATAAGTGTGGACAACATTAACATCCATGTCAATTGTGGAAGGTTCTGAGAAGAAGTCCCACTCATACTCATATGAACTTGTGTCTAAACTGTGACTAGGATGCTTACACCATGAAGGTTTGGGACCTCTTGATGTGGGAGGTCTAGTGTCATCAAGGGTATGACCTCCTCTTTCCATTAAATAAACAAGATTCTTGCTTTGACGTTCTCTGAAAGGATCTTCTACATCTGATTCTTGTTCCAAATTTGCAACCGACGCATGAGTGACCAGAATATCTGAATCTCCCCAAAGGAGATTAGTGGAAGGGACCCAATCTTCACACATGTCTTGTTGATTTTTCAAACTAGGTACATATTCTAGTTCATCTTCACTATCTGACTTATCAAGGATAGGAGTAGTGTGCTTGTTGTGATTCACAAAGCCTAGGCCAACTGGCTTCTTGGACTTGCGTCCAAAAAGAGCATGATCAAGAGGTTTAGCTCTAGCATCCAATCTGTGATTAAGAGGGCCATGTCCAGGATAGCCCATCTGTTTGACAAAAGTATACCCTCATCTATAAGCCTTAGGAGAGGGAGATAAGTTCTCATTGTGCATATATTTCTCTTCTCTATAGATCCAGTCTCTAACAAATGTCTTCTTTCTCTCTTCTTTCTCATCTTGAATAGGCATTGAGGACTCTACAAATGTGCCAAATAAGGTCATAGCTAAAGAGGAAGGTCTCTTTTCTTGTGAATTCTTTCCATAAGACCGATGTGAAACTAGCAGTGTTGTGAGGGAGTTGAGTTGATACCCCCCCCCCCATGCCAAGGTCTCTCAACTTAAGCTTGTCTTTACATTCAGCTAAGGTCGCATCAAAGTCTTCTGCTTCTCTATTGTGGGGAACATGAGTTCTTACTGAAATTGAATTAACAGATAAAGTGTTATCCCCAGGTATACAAATCTCTATTCCATTCTAAGGGAACTTAACACACTGATGATAGGTAGACAACACCGCTTGCATATCGTAAATCTAGGTCTACCGAGAAAGATATTATGTGCAAGGGGGCCAGCATCAACTATTTGAAATAAAATGTCTTTTTCAACAAGGCCAATCCTATCATGAAGGATGGCCAATCCCTTGGAACTTCTTTCTGCCTCATTATAGGCTTTGATAGTGATCCTTTTCCTGGTATCTATGACTTTTTTAGAATAACCTAATTCTTTCAAAAGATTAAAGGAATAGATATTAATCCTAGCACCCCCATCTATCAACACGCTCCTAACATGGGTTATGTGGATCATAACCTCAATATGAAGAGAAAGATTGTGTGGGTGGCTCAAAGCTTTATCATCATCCTCTGAAAAAGGTAAGGTAATGAGGGCTAGCAATGTGGTTAACCATGTTCTGGAATTGATCAACATCTAAGTTGTTGGGGACATTTGCCATGTGCAAAGCATCCTCCAAGACTTTCTTGTCCCTCGGGGACAACTCTAAGAGCTCAAAGATCGAAATCTGAGTTGGGGTTCTTTGTAACTGATCAACAAGACTATAGCTTGACATAGGATTAACTATTGGTTTTGAGGTGACATTCTTGGATGTCACTTGCTTAAGTTTACTTGATTGGCTCGAATTGGGTCCTCTAATGAAAATGAGACCTTGAGTTCGTGTGATAGCATTGAGAGTTTGTGATGACACTCTAAAGTTAGGACCCCTTAGAACCATGATGGGTTCTTCATAAAAGATAGGAGGAGAGTCCACGTCAAGATCATAACCATAGGTATATTTACCCCTCATCATATTGACAATTTCTTCTACAAATTCAAGCATGTTGATAGTATTCTCTGCATTTGTGTAAGTGTAATTGATCTCAGCTTTGTCATTCTTAGTTTTAGAGGTTTCCCCCTTCTCATACTTGGGCAACGGTTCTTTGAATGCCTTATGATCGGTGTTGGTGTTCAATCTATCTATCTTAAGTTTTCCATTCTCAATGAGATCTTGAATAATATGCTTGATTTTCTAGTAGTTTTCAATGTCATGTCCAATACCATTGTGAAACTTACAAAAGGCATTCTCATCCCACCAATGTGGCTTAACATCAGTTATATAATGTTTCACGAGATCTTAAGGATGTGCAAGGTTGTTAGCAATGAGCATTTTCAAGACATCCTCATATGAGTCACCAAGCTTTGAAAATTGACATCTTTCTTTCTTAGGCCTATCTTGGTATCTCAACTTTCTCTCTTGTTGATTAGATGTGCTGAGTTTCATGGCTTGAAGAGCACTAGACAAGTGGAGCACAGTTTGATCTTTGGGTTGGAAGGAGTCCTCAACTCCATCATTAACCACTTGTTTGTTCCTATTCTAGTGTGAGTTCTTCCCTTTATCCTTGTTAGAGTTGTTGTTTTGACCATTGTTGTTGTTGTTGTTGTTTTTTACATGTTTAGTAAAAATTCCTTGTTCTTTTAAAACATCCTCAATCCTACATGTGGTTTCGACCATGGTGTCAAAGGAATCAAAAACCATCTTCCTAACATCATGCCGCATTTTGGGAACCAAGTTGCTAACAAGGATGTCAATATTTTCATTTTCAGGAAGGGTTATAGAGTAGCGAGAGAACTTTTGTCTCCACCTTTGCAAGAAAGTAACAAACGATTCCCCTTGTTTTTTCTTCAATTTGCATAAGTCCAACATGGTGATATATCTTGAAAGGTTGTATGCAAAGTGTTGAACAAATCTATGGACAAGCTCTTTGAAATTATTAATAGGAGGAGTTATGTTGGTGAACCATTCCACCGCTTGACCCTTAAGACTCCTTGGGAACAACCTCATGAGGTATGAGCCATCTTGATGGAACTCAAAACTTGTGGTATAAAATTGGCGCACGTGATCATTTGGATCTCCATTCCCATCATATTTGTCATATTGAGGGATCTCAATCTATCTAGGGAAATCTTTCATGTTAACACTTTTTTCAAAAGGATTAGGAAAAATTGAATCCAGTGAGAATGAATTCTTGGGTGCTAACATCTTTTCCATCATGCTCTTAATTTGTTTGATCTCCTCTTCTTGAGATGGACCTTGCTTCTTAATCTTTTTGTCCACATCAAAGTTGTAGGGGACTCTAGCATCCTTGTTGATTAAGCTCTCTAGGAACTTGTCTTTGTTTTTCTCTAAATAGTTCTCCACATACTGTTGGAAGAGTGGTTCTTGTTTCATTTTCATGAAGTTTTGGGAGCTAAGGTCAAAACTCAAGCTACTACCCCCATATTGTGAACCATGATGAGCACGTTGTGAAGGTTGTTTTGAGTTCCCAGGAGGTGTTATTCTCCTATAATGATAATTTCTTGGATCCCTTATTCCTCTAGGGCTAGGATATCATGATGGCATCCTTGAACGTCTTCCACTTCATGGAGTCTAAGGAGGAGTAGATGGAGGAGAGTTATTTCCACCACTAACATGCATGTTATTAAATTGGTCATTAAGTCGTTGAGCCAAGAGTCTATCTTGCTCCTCCTAGAGGGATTTCCTTTCTATTTCCAACAAGGTTTGTCTCTCCAACTCTAGGAATCTAAATTTCTCTTCCTTTTCTTCTTGTTCATCTAGGAAGGCTTTCTTTTCATGCTCAATCCTCTTAAGTATTTCACTTGTGTATCTTGAAGATATTTTGAGCAGTGAACTTGGTCTTGAATGTCGAAAAAAATTATTGGTGTATGATGCATTTACTCGAGTGTCATAAAGTTCCTCATCTTGGTTTTCATGTTGTGATTTCTCATCTTGATATGCTTACCTATTACCTCTCTCATCTCTTTTGTGTGCATCTATATATCTAGTTGAGATAAGGGGTGAATTTGGTTGACTATCATGAGAGGAACCGCCAAAAAAAATGGTATCTCTTTGTTTTTCAAATATGTCATCAAGGCATTTATCCATGTCTTCCCTCTCTCATCGAGTCATTGTGTAGCTCATATCCATATCTAATCAAGAACATGCTAAGGGTGTACCCAAATCACTAAGGTGACTCTTGGAATCAAACCAAACTTCTTAGTTGTTCCTAGATGATTGATCAAATATGGGTTCTTTTCCCTTACGTTTTTGGCAAGTTTGAACTAAGGATAATTGGTTAAAGACTACTTGAGGTCATTTTCTGTGATCTACTTGATATCTTTTTGTAACTGGCATGAAAGAAAAGGTACTAGCTGATAGGATGACCCTAAGAAACATTGGTACCAAACTAGGATAGTAAAGGCATTCACTTGTCCAAAAGAGAGGTGATAAGATAGAATTTTGCAAGGGGTGTAAGTCAACACTGCCATAGAGTTGCCCACTGAACAGGTGAATACCCTAACACATATGGATCAGGAGGATGATTTACCCAAGTTATATTGATTGAATTGAATTTGTATGAAAGTGAATGGAAAAGAGATTACCAAAAATCTTCAACTGTGTTATCAAAGGATCTAAAGGTTTATCTTCTCAACAAGGATCATTTCTAGCTTACCAACTCCAAGCAAGGTCACTTGTGAAATCAAAGATTGCTAGTTAAAGAGGTCAAAACGAAGGAATCCAAAGTGTAAACAAGCTTCTAATAGTAGGGTAAGTGATCTAATCTAACCTGGATCAACCAAGGAAGACCAAAAATGATAGGACAACAATCAAGCAAGTTAGTAGTTGACAGCAAATAGCTCACTGGTATGACAACAGAAGGCAATTTTCATGCGAAGGAATTATTTCTCGCATGAGGATTACCACAGGATCATGCAAAAAATTTTGGTCTGGCATGAAGAAAACCAGAATGGTGTGACAGAATGACCAAAAAATGATAGTATAGTAGCATAATATCGTGCAATGATTCGCACAGTATCGCACGAAGAAATGCACAGAGCCACGTGACGATTCTGACAAGAAGGAAATAGAACTCAACTTTTGTTCATTTTAATTGACCAACTAGATGCATTAACAGATTTTTATCATGAATCAGGAATGCAAGATGGCAATCAAGGATTCTAAGTAAACAAATGTCTTCAAACAATGAGCAAGGGACAAAGAAACCTTGCACATGAACAAGAATAGTGTCGTAGTATTCTACTCCCTAAAAATTCTACTTGTGTATGCTCTCAAAATATTTTTTAATCATGCACATAGTCCTAGAAAAGATAAAGTTGGTTGCACTATGGTTTTTAGTAATGGTCAACTCTATAACTTTTTCAATCTCAAGTGGGTGAAATCCAATCCCAGCGCACCAAGGTTTTGACACAGTCTGAGAATTTAATCAATCAAGAGCTGTTGAGGAGATCTGACAAGCCAACAAGAGACCACACCTGTAGATATTTCTTCCACAAGGACATTTATATAGCAGTTGTTGCTACCATGGCAGAAATGGCTATTACCACTTACGGTCCCATCCATGTGGTTTACCAAATAAAGGGAATGTCCACTACGGTTAACCCTCTCTAACAAGGAAGACTCACAATATGAACCACAAGGGGACTTAGTTCAGATTTAAAGGTTCCAAGTTTCTGATTCTCTCAAAATGGAAAAGAGCATAATCCTCTAGCCTCTTCACCTCACCCAGACATAGCAAGAAAGATTAATTGACCCACTAATTTGAAATCACCTCATCCAAGGTTCGTATATCAACAACAATGACCACCAATTTCAAGAGAGAAAGTACCATCAAAAGTTGAAGACCAAACCAAGTGGGACCATGAGATAATAACAAATCCTTCCCTACCTATAAGGGGTTCTATCGTCAAGAAGAGCTTTGCATGTAAGAAAACTAAATGAATCCCACTCTCTCAAGATCGCCACAAATAGTGTTCATAGGGCCTAATTACTATGTGAAACATATATGCAAGAAAGCAAATCTAGGTTCATTCTTTAGAGAAAAAATTGGAAATGTGATCTATGAAAGAAAGAAACACTCAAGCTAAACACATGAGAGGTTCATTGTTATTTCCAAAATCCAAATGTTATAGAGATGCAAAAAAATACCTCAAGTCCAAAGAAACGTGAGCATTTTTTTGTTTATCCATGCAAGTCCAAGTATTCTCTTGATCATATCAGAAAACCACAGCAAATAGCAAACAACAAATGTCAGTGGTCAACAAAAAATAGAGACATGAAAAATAGCAATAAATGGAAAGTCTCTGGTGTCAGATCTCGCACGAAGATTCAGAACAAGCCACGCAAAGAAATACACAGTATCATGCGAAGGTTTGCACAGAGCAACAAAACTTCGCACCAGTTCCAGAAAAGAACAGAGACAGAAATACACAATAGCTAAAAATAGAGACACAAAATGCACAGCAAATAAAAATAGGTCTATGTCTGGTGTACAAGTTTGCGCAAAAATTTGCCACATGTTGCACGACAAAAATCCACAGATTACGTGAATTTTTGCACAGACAAGCAAAAATTCATGTCGTTTTAAACAAAATGTCACGTGAAATTTTGTCATAGAGCCGTACAGATGAAAAAAATAGATTTGCAAGGAAAAATAAAAAATGAGGCCAGATCTGCCCCATGGTGGTCGCCAAAAATGTGTGCTAAAATGTTGACAAACTTTTATGAGTCATTACATTCAAGATTTCTCAAGAATGAGGTCTCAAATGGAGACTCATAGCTCTCTATTTATGGAGTGCAAGGGTTTGTAATGGAGGCCCTCATATTAGACCTAGATATGCCCATGCAAGTACACTATGAAATGAGAGATTCAAAGAGAAAGAGTAAGAATGCTAGCCTCCATGATCACCAAATATGCATTGCAAATGAAAATGAAAGCTATTCTATATGATAACAATGCATGGAAAGAAAATAATCTATATGATAACAATGCATGAAAGGAAATATGCAAATTAATCTATGAAGGAAATATGAATCTAAATTAATATGAATCTACTCTAAATAGATTGTCATGAATGCATGAGAGAAGAAGAGAAGAAGAAGTTGCATGGTCCAAGCTCAAATGCTCAAACTCTCCTCCAAAATTGCTCTCCAAAGCTGCAGCATAACAATAGCATAAACGTGTATCCCTTGATGAGAAGGAGAAGTTCCCTTTTAAAGAGCAATGGACGGTAAAGATTAAGAGGTAAAAAGAAATGAGCAATGGTGGAGATTAAATCTTGGTTGATCCATGTGCTCATATCTTCAAAAGGTAATATCAAAGGATGTGATTAAGAGGCAAAAATCCCACCACTTAGGAATATGTGTGAAGAAAAGGATCTTTATTTATTTTTATTTAATTTATTTCCTTTTTTCATCACAAAGAGGGATTTAAGTGGGCATTTTATTTAATTAAAAGAGGGATTTTCTTTTAATTAAATAATATTATTTTATTTAATTAAAAATAGAGGTTTTAATTAAATAACATAATATTATTTAATTAAGAGAGATTTTAATTAAATAAGATAAGACTATTTAATTAAAAGAGATTTTAATTAAATAAGATTATTTTATTTAATAAAAAGGGATTATTTTCTTTTAATTAAATAAGATAATTGATGAAATGATAAAACCTTAGGAAATATTGAAATAATTGAATTAATTACAATTTGATCAAGGAAATTGATTTGAATTAAAATTTTGCAAAGCATTGATTCAAGAATTTGATAAATTGATTATGTCATTTGATAAATTAAAGAATGGGGGCCCATAGTCTAGGCGACCATTTTAGGGTGCATATAGTGAATATTTTACCAAGTGGGTTGAATCAGTCCCACTCATAAAAGTGAATAGAAAACAAGTGGCCTTGTTCATTTTGAACCACATTATATGTTGATGTGACATTCATTTAGCCATTTTAACTGACAATGGAGGACAGTTTAAGAATAACAATATGGATGAACTCTATGATAAGTTCAAGATCAAACAACATTATTATTCAATCTACTACCTGCAGGGAAACGGACAGGCGAAGGCCTCCAATAAAAATATGTTGAAGATTTTACATCGCACTATGAACAAGTCTAGAAAGGATTGGCATCAGCAGATCAATCCTGAATTATGGGCTTATAGAAAGAGAATCACAATGCCTATTGGGGAAACACCTTGTTAGGAATGATAGTCCACCAACATATTTGAGAGGGGGGTGAATCAGTTGTGAGACAGATTATTAAACATTAATATTTATAAACCAAAACTTTAATCCAAATGATAACACAATAACACAATCTTTTGTTGTTGAGGAAACCTTGTTAAAGGTAAAACCCCAGTGGGAATTAGCACCCACAAATAATGTACTGAGAGTATAGTATCCATGTTAAAATATTTAGCCCTATTAAGAGCTTATTAATGCATTACAGTACATATTCCATGTTAAAGGGTAGACCCTGTTAGGATTCAAGAACAATAGTGGACTCACTACTCACACACACTACCTAAAGAAGGTTAAAGCCACCCTCAAGGACTTACAGTCTGAAACACAAGTGTATATAGAAAATATACAATCCAGTGAACTATTTAATAGCAACTATCTTTGCTTGGTCAGTTCCAATGAAGTACTATAATCATATCCTCTGCTCTACATCTAGCAGACAATCAAGATTGCAGCTTCCACACTTCTATGTCTCTTAATTTGCCTCTTCCATACATACACACACACTTATTTTCAAAAGAAAAGATCTCTCATATATACCCTATTACAATAATTGATTAGGTCGGCCAATTAAGCTTTCCCAATATACAAATATTTATTTGACACCTTGCTAATATACACACGGCACCTATAACAATTAAACATCAATTATAATTCATCAAATATAATCTAAGATTTGTAATCCATGCTCGCAATCTGCAATACACGCTACATCTCTGAAGTCAGCCCCAAATAGGTCTCCTCCAAAATACAAGCCACAGTTGACACCACCAAAAATCATATGACTTGCGACCCATAAAAAAAATTCCTAAACATGTCTTCTGTCATCTCTTAATATTGCATAACCTGAATCGTCATCACTTGTAAGATATACCCAAAACATAGAGACTCGCTCTCTCAAACATCACTGTCACATTCCAGTATCCAGTCTTCACTAAAAAAATTGTAACTCATCCAACATATAATATTAAGCCAAGCGACCTTAGAAATAAGGTCACCATACATCCTTCTATATATCATCATCTTCACTCATTCTGATTCAACCACATAGTATCCGTACACTTATGTCAGTCATCATACAACAGTAATAACTAGTCTGTTCTTCCTCCATGGAAATATATGTTGACATCAGTGACAAAACATGAATTCCTGCAGCATCAGTAGTAGCCAATTCCAACAACATCCAACAATCTCCCCCTTTGACATTGTTTGCAATATATGGGAAAATCCATCAGCCCAAAAGTACAATCTTCTTAATATCCTCAACACATCTCTCCCTAAAATAGCAGAAATTTTCTCATATAATCTCTCCCCCTTTGACAAAAATGGAAAAGGGTAACATAACTCTTCTTCGTGCTTTTGCAAGGTGTAGCCTTTTCAAATCTTCATGTCTATAACAACTAGGTGCAATATCACCCAAATATGTTCTATAGTGTTCATGTGATCTCTCCCCCTAAGGAGTAGATCCATACATCAAGTCCAGAAAAATGATATAACTCTCAAAGCCACTGGACTAATGCATTCCTACATTGATTAATTGCCATAGGGAGGGGCTCTCACCCCAAGCATGCTTCTGAGATACTCAAAATCATCTTTTGGCAAAGGTTTTGTAAATATATCTGCTATTTATTCCTTTGTGCTAACATACTCTAATCTGGTCTCCATCTTTGCTACCTTGTCTCTCAAGAAATGATAATTAATAGAAATATGTTTAGTCTTTGAATGCATTACAGGATTGTTTGACATATTCACTATGCTAGTGTTATCACAATGGATAACCACTAGCTCTTCAAAAGTTATTCCAACGTCCTTCAACATTTGTTTCATCCAAACAATCTATGTAAAATTTATAGCAGCGGAAACATACTCAGATTTAGTAGTAGATTGAGCTATACAATCCTGCTTCTTACTTAACCATGAAACCAAAAATTTTCCAAGGAAAAATGCTCCTCCACTTGTACTCTTTCTTGTTAGGAATAACAGTCCATAAGATAACTAAGAGAGGGGTGAATTAGTTGTGATATAGATTATTAAACTTTAAACTTTATAAACCAAAACTGCAAATGTAAATGATAACACAGTAAATACCAACACCATAACACAATATTTGTTGTCAAGGAAACCCTATTAAAAGTAAAACCCTAGTGGGAATTAACACCCACAAATAATGTACTAAGAGTATAGTATCCATGTTAAAAGATTTAGCCCTATTAGGAACTTGTTACAACATTACAGTACATAGTCCCTATTAGGAGACAGATCCTATTAGGAGTAAAAAAAAATAGTAGGCTCACTGCCAAGGCATACTACCCAAAGAAGGTTAAAGCCACCCTCAAGGATTTACAATCTGAACAAGTGTATAAACCAAATACACAATCCAGTGAACTTTCTAATAGCAACTGTCTTTGCTTGGTCAGTTCCAATGAAGTACTCTTCTCATAAACTATTTTGTACATCCAGCAGCCAAACAAGCCTCACAGCTTTCACTTCTTCTTCACCTTTTAATCTCTATCACATCTTTTTAAAAGAAAATATCACTCATATATACCCTCTTACAATAATTCATTAGGTCGGCCAGTTAAGCTTTCCTAATACATAAATAATTAATTAGGTCAGCCAATTAAGGCTTTCCAATATACAAATAATTATTTGTCCCCTTTCTAAGATACACGCGATACCTATATAAAGTAAACATTATTTACAATCCATCAATTATGCTTCTAAATCCGCAATCCACGCTCACAATTCATTTTATACGCTACATGTCTGAAGTCAGCCAGCAAATAGGTCTCCTTTAGAATACACGCCACAAATGACATCACCAGAAGCCAACCCACAATTGAACTCAACCCATTATTTCAACATATGTCAGTTGTCCACCAGTAATCTTGCATCATCTGAAATGTCTTCGCTAGAAAGATATACCAGAAACACAGAGACCTACTCTGTCCAAAATCACAATTACAGTCCAAAAACCAGTCTTCACCCAATCAACTATAACATCCCCAATATGCAACATAAATCCAAACGACCTTAGGAATAAGGTCAACACACATCCTTCTACATAAATCCAACTTTGATCATTTTGAACCATCCATACAATATCTATACACTTCTTCTAGTCAAGTAACAAGTCTGTCCTCTCCATAGAAATATATGTTGACATCAGTGACAAAACATGAATATCAACAGCATGATCAGTAACCAAAACTGATATCATCCAACAATATCCTCCTTTGGCATTGATAGAAACATATGGGAAAATCCATATGCATCAACCCAAAAGTACTCTCTCTCAATACAATCTTCTCAATATCCTCAACACAAATATCTCAAAATAGTAGTGATTTTCACATAGATTTATTTCCCCTTTGGGAGCAATGGAAAAGGGTACCATAACTCATCTATATTCTTCTGTAAGGTATAGATTTTTCAAATCTTCATGTCCATCAACCAAGTGCAAGATCACCCAAATGTACTCCATAATGTTCTCCTGCGATCACTCCCCCTAAGGAGTAGATCCATACATCAAGTCTAGAGAATGATATAGCTCTAAGATCCACTGGACTGATGCACATTTGCATCATTTAATTACCACTGGGAGGGGCCATCACCCCAAGCATGCCTCTGAGATATTCAAAAGAATATTTTGGCAAAGGTTTAGCAAATATATCTGCTATCTGTTCTTTTGTGCTAATATACTCCATTTTAATCTCTTTATCTACTACCTTTTTCCCTCAAGAAATGATACTTAATAGAAATATGTTTAGTCTTTGAATGCATTACATGATTCTTTGACATATTCATTGTGCTAGTGTTATCACAATGGATAACCACTGGTTCTTTGAAATTTATTCCAATGTCCATCATTTGTTTCATCCAAACAACTTGTGTATAGTTTATTGCAGCAGCAACATACTTTGACTCAGTAGTAGATTGAGCAATACAGTTATGCTTCTTGCTCAACCAAGATTAAACCAATCTTTTTCTAAGGAAAAATGCACCACCACATGTACTCTTCCTGTCATCCACATTACCTTCCCAATCAACATCAGTATAAGCCTGCAAAGTAAAATCTTCTGATTTTTCATACCACAGTCCATATTCTATTGTCCCTTTCAGATATCTAAAAATTCTTTTCACAGCAGCAAAATGTGTCTCTTTAGGATATGCCTAATATCTAGCCACAATTCCAACTACATTGGTAATATCTAGTCTGGTGTGAGTTAGATATTGTAGAACTCCAATCATCAATCTGTACTTAGTCTGAACAACACTTTGAGTCTCATCACTATTAGTCAATTTTTTTCCAGTCACCATAGGTATCCAAACAGGTTTACAATATTCCATTCCAAACTTTTTCAACATTTCCTTAAGATACTTGGTCTGAGATATAAAAATTCCATCCTTAAACTGATTAATTTGTAAACCAAGAAAAAATTTCATCTCACCAATCATTGACATCTTGAATTCATTTTTCCTTTTTTTAGTAAACTTCTTACTCATCTAATCATTGCCTCCAAAAATAATATCATCGATAAAAAATTCTATAATCAAGAATCCATCTTCATCAATTCTCAAATATAAATTATTGTCTGCATTACCTTTTCTGAGACCAAGACGAAGTAGATATTTGTCCAGTCTTGCATACCATGCTCTTAGTGCCTGTTTCAGTCCATGTAGTGCCTTCTTTAATCTGCAAACCATGTTTTCATCATTTGTCAAAGGAAAACCATCAGGTTTCTCAATGTAAACTTCTTCTTCTTCTAGATCACCATTCAAAAATGTTGACTTCACATCCATCTGATAAACGTAAAATTCTTTATGTGAAGCATAAACAAGAAATAATATCACAGCTTCCAATTTAGCAACAGGAGCAAATATTTCTTCATATTCTATGCCTTCTTGTTGTGAGTAGCCTTTACATACCAGTCTTGCTTTCTTTCTTACCACTTTTCCTTCCTCATCCATCTTATTTTTGAAAACCCATTTAGTACCAATTACGTTCTTGTTTTTAGGTCTTGGAACCAATTCCCAAGTATTGTTTTTTCTTTATCTGTTCAAGTTCTTCTTCCATAGCTTTATTCCAAGATTCATCTCTACATGCTTCATCAGTAGTCTTTGGTTCAACTTGAGAAATCAAACAAATCTCATCCCTAGCTCTAGATCTAGTCATCATACCTTTATTTGCATCTCTAATAATTTGATCTTCAGGATGGTTCTTCTTAACATACATTGGTGTCTTCAATGTCTCAGTGGCTTCAGTCTGTTCATCTTCAATATCATTATCAATCATCAAAGATTCTTCAGGTTCAACAGTAACCTCTTTTGTTTCTATAATTTGACCACAGTCATACTTCCTTTCTTGAATCTAAAAATTTTCATCTATCCTCACATTGGCACTTTCAATCTACTTTCTCAATCTCAGATTGAAACATTTATATGCTTTACTCTTAGTGGAATAACCAAGAAATATGCCTTCATCACTTCTAGCATCAAACTTGTCTATTTCATCATCTCCTTTGATATAACATTTACTGCCAAATATTCTGAAATATTTTACAGTTGGTGTATGATCAAACTATAATTCATAAGGAGTCTTACTTGTACCTTCTCTGGTCTGAATTTTGTTCAATGTGTACACAGCAGTCCCAACTGCTTCTGTCCAGTGAACATGTGACACATTTCCTTCCAGCAACATACTCCTTGCAACATCTAATATAGTTATGTTTCTTCGCTCTGCTATCTCATTCTGTTATGGAGTTCTAAGGGTTGATGTCTGTCTATATATTCCTTTCTCTTCACAGTATGTATTAAATAGCTCCTTTATAAACTCTCCTCCTCTGTCTGATCTTAAACACTTTATCTTCAAACCAGATTCATTCTCAACTTTTTCTTTAAATAACTTGAATTTGTCAAATGCTTCAGATTTCTCCCTTAAGTAAGTAACCCACATCATTATAGAAAAGTCATCAACAAATAATATAAAGTACCTTTCACCATAGTATGATCTTGTTCATGTAGCGCCACACAGATTTGTATGTACTAGATGCAACTTCCCTTTTGCTGAATAAGCTTTTCTTTTGAAAGTGTTTCTAGTATGCTTCCCCATAACACACTCTCTACACATGGTGTTAGATGGCTTTACAATTTTAGGTAGATCTCTTAATTCTTTTGTCATACTTGCTTTCACAATGTTATCAAAGTTAACAAGAAAAAATATTTTGTGCCATAACCAACTGTCATCAACCTTCGCAATAAAACAATAAGCTTTAGACATGTTCAATTCAAATACATTGCCTCTAGATTTAGTACCAGATGTGATCAAGTCTCCTTCTTTACTTCTGATAGATAATTTCCCATCAATGAATTTCAATTGATAACCCTTGGCCACTAACTTTCCAACACTCAACAGATTATGCTTAAGTCCATCAACAAGTAACACATTGTCAATGTTAGTCTTTCCATCCAAAGAAATAGATCCAAATCCAATAATAAGGTTAGGATTATTTTCACCAAATCTAACAACACCACCATCATATCTTTTCAAACTAACAAACTTATTTTTATCTCCATTCATATGGTGTGAACAACCACTGTCTATAACCCATTCAAATTTATTTTCAATTTGGGATACTAAGGCTTTTTCTTCATGTATAGGTTCATCATCCTTAATAGCAATAAATCCAATTTCATCATAGTCACCATTATCATCATTAGATATACCCTCACTAGCATAATAATATCCCTTGTCTTTTGAATACTTAGACTTGAAAAACTTAGGTTTGTGCTTTGGAACTCTTGTAGGACATCTAGATGTAAAATGACCAATCTTGTTACATGAAAAAAATTTCAAAGGTAATTTGTCTTCAAACTTTCCCTTACCTCTCTTTCATCTTATGCCAATTAGTGCCACAACTTCATCTAGTTTTCTTTCTTCTTCCTGTATCTATTCCCATTCATCTGCATAGGCTCCAAGTTCTTCTCTTACATTATTACTATTGGTGCTCACATTTCTAGATAAGGTCTTTTTTTTCTTGTGCATGGTTGACTTGAATGCTGACTCAACTTTAGGTAAAGTGTCTCCCAATTATGCGGCCTCAAATGTAGTTAACTTTCCAATCAACATCTCTCTTGTAAATTTTGGTGTCAAAGGTATAATCTCCTCTATAGCTTGTACTTTGGTTCTATATGAAGGTGTCAAAGATCTGAATATCTTCGCAATCACTTCTTCCTCACTGTAAGTACCTCCAGAGTTTCTAATACCAGTAACCACTTCATTAATTCTCTATCCATATGCCCTAATTTTATCATCTTCTCTCATCTTCAGTGATTCCATCTTTGTCTTCCAATTTTTTATCTTTATCTGCTTAGTAAACTTGTCTCCAATATATAATTCTTCTAATCTTGACTAGATTTCATGTGTAGAATCCAAGTCTTTTACTTTTGTGAATTCTCCTTCTGAAAGTGTGTTGATAAAATATTACCTTGCAACCATATTACATGAAAATAAATTCTTCTAATCTTCAGTAGCATTCTCTAATTCATACTCAGTCGCTATCTTTTCATTCTTCTTTGTGATCGTCCAGTAATCAATTCCCAGACATAGCAAATGTGTTCTCATCTTGTTCTGCCAACTGTCAAATTTTTCAGGAGTAAATTTCAGACTATCCTTCCTATAGTAAGTCATCTTCAAGATCACCTCAAGTTGTTAAAATTTCTCTCTAAGGACCTCAAGCTCTGATACCAATTTTTAGGAATAACATTCCACAAGACAACTGAGAGGGGGGGTGACTCAGTTGTGATATAGACTATCAAAATTTAAACTTTATAAACCAGATCTGTAAATATAAATGATAACAGAATAAATGCCAACCCCATAACACAATATTTTTTGTCGAGAAAACCATGTTAAAGTTAAAACCTTGGTGGTAATTAACACCCACAAATAATGTACTGAGCGTATAGTATCCATGTTAAAAGTTTTAGCCTTGTTAGGAGCTTGTTACAACATTACAGTACATAGTCCCTGTTAGGAGACAGACCATGTTGGGAGTCAAAATAAATAGTAGGCTCATTGCCAAGGCACACTTCCCAAAGAAGGTTAAAGCCACCCTCAAGGATTTACAATCTGAACAAGTGTATAAATCAAATACATAATCTAGTGAATTGTCTGATAGAAACTGTCTTTGCTTGGTCAATTCCAATGAAGTACTCTTCTCATAAAATTTGTTCTACATCCAGTGGCCAAACAAGCCTCACAGCTTTCACTTCTTCTTCTCCTTTTAATCTCTGACACACTTTTCAAAAGAAAAGATCACTCATATATACCCTCTTACAATAATTCATTAGGTCAGCCAGTTAAGCTTTCCTATTACACAAATAATTAATTAGGTGGGCCAATTAAGGCTTTCCAATATACAAATAATTATTTGACCCCTTGCTAAGATATACACGGTACCTATAAAAATTAAACACTATTTGTAATCCATCAATTATGCTTCCAGATCCGCAATCCACGCTCACAATTCATTTTACACACTACATGTCTAAATTCGGCCAGCAAATAGGTCTCCTTCAGAATACACACCACAGTTGACATCACTAATAGCCAAACCACAATCGAACTCAACCCATTATTTCAACATTTGTCATCTTTCCACCAGTAAGCTTGCATCATCTTTAGTATCTTCACCAGAAAGATATACCAAAGTCATACATTCTCTCTTGAATCTGAAAACTTTCATCTATCCTCGCATTAGTACTTTCAATCATCTTCATCAATCTCAGATTGAAACATTTATAGGCTTTTCTCTTGGTATAATAACCAAGGAAGATACATTCATCACTTCTAGCATCAAACTTCCCTATCTCATCATCTCTTTTGATATAGCATTTACTTGTAAATAATCTTAAATATTTTATAGTAGTAGTGTGATTAAACCATAATTGATAAGGAGTCTTACTTGTAACTTTTATGATCTAAATTTTGTTTAAAGTGAACACAACAGTACCAACAACTTCTCTCCAATGAACATGTGATACATTTCCTTCTAGCAGCATCTAATATTGTTATGTTCCTTTCCTCTTCTATCTCATTCTGTTGTGGTGTCCTAGGAGCAGATGTTTGTCTATATATTCCATGCTCTTCGCAGTAGGTATTAAATAAATATGAAGTAAAATCACCACCTCTATCTGATCTCAAACATTTTATCTTCAAGCCTGATTCATTCTCAACTTTTGCTTTGAATATCTTGAATTTTTCAAATGCCTCAGATTTCTCTCTCAGATATGTAACCCACATCATCCTATAAAAGTCATCAACAAAAAGTATAAAATACCTTTCACTGTAATAACATCTTGTTCTTGTAGAACCACACAGATCTGTATGTACCAGATCCAACTTTCCTTTTGTTGAGTAAGATTTTCTTTTAAAATTGCTTCTAGTCTGCTTCCCCATAACACACTTTCTACACATAGTGTTAGATGGTTTCACAATCTTAGGTGGATCTCTTATTGCATTAGTCATACTTGCCTTCGCAATATTATAAAACTTAACATGACAAAATCTTTTATGCCATAACCAACTATCATCAACCTTCACAACAAAATAAGAAGCCTCAGATGTATTTGATTCAAATACATTACCTATGGATTTAGTACCAGATGCGATCAGGTCTCCAGACTTACTTCTGATAGAACATTTCCCATCAATGAATTTCAATTGATAACCCTTGTCCACTAGTTTTCCAAACTCAACAAATTATGCTTAAGTCCATCAACAAGAAACACATTGTCAGTATTAGTTTTTTCATCCAGAGAAATAGATCCAACTCCAATGATAATCTTAGGGGTATTGTCACCAAATATTACAACACCATCATCATATTTTTTCAAATTAATAAACTTATTTTTATGATGAAGGGTGCTCCCCTTAATGCCACAAACACATAACAGAAATAGAGAAACAACAACAATTTGCAAGAACAGAAAATGGGCTTCTTATTATCTCCACAAATGTGGAATTACAAACTTTCAGAATTACAATATGCAAAGCCACATGGGTATTTCACTTACAATATTCTGTAGGACAAAGCCTCGAATTATTACTCTGATCCACCCCGAAGTGCCCCCCCAAAAACTGCCTAAGACAACACTACGGGCCTTCTTTATATAGGCAATTTCCACCGCCCGAGAAGGTTCCAGAAATTTAGCCCTTAGGGCCGACCAAACTTAGAATTATTTTATTTTTCATTTTA
>MU223802.1:1451645-1565584 GCA_018584345.1 Thuja plicata | reverse complement strand
TACTAAAAATAGCAAGTTTCCATAAATAGCAGCTCTGCACAAGGTAGCCCTTATTGAAAAGAAAACAGAAATATTTTTGGGTGATGCAAGATTGCCCTTACACCCAGGATGCTCCTGCATCATTTTATCTCTAGTCATATGATATGAACAACCACTATCTATAACCCATTCAGATGTATTTTCAACATGAGATACTAAGGATCTTTCTTCATGTATACGTTCATCATCCTTAATAGCAATAAATCTAATCTCATCATAGTCAATAGCTTCATCATCAAAAACACCTTCACTAGCATAATAACATTCCTTTTTCTTTGAATACTTAGATTTGTAAACTTAGGTTTATGCTTTGGAACCCTTGTAGGACATCGAGATGCAAAATGACCTATCTTATTGCATGAAAAACATTTATCAATGTAACTTTCCTTCAAATTTACCCTTAGCTCTCTTTTCTCTTCTAATGATTAGTGTCACAACTTCATCTATCTTTCTTTCTTCTTATTTTATATGTTCCCATTCATCAGCATATTCTCCAAGTTCTTCTCTTAAGTCACTACTATTGGTGCTCACAATTCCTGATAAGGTCTTTTTGTTTCTATGCACAGTCGCCTTGAATGCTAACTCAACTTTAGGTAGAGAATCTCCCAGTTCTGTGGCCTCAAAGGTAGTTAGTTTACCAATCAACATCTCTCTATTGAAGTTTGTTGTCAAAGGTATAATCTATTTTATAGCTTGTACTTTAGTTTTGTATACCTTGGTTAGGGATCTTAGAATCTTTGCAATCACTTCTTCCACAGTGTAAGTACCTCCAAAGTTCCTGATGTCAGTATCAACTTCAGTAACTCTCTATGATCCAATGTTCTCATCATCTTTCATTTTCAATTCTTCCATATTTATCTTTCAGTTCTGTAACTTCGCCTACTTTGTAAACTTATCTCCTTCATAGAGTGCTTCCAATCTTATCCAAATTTCATGTGTAGAATCTAAATATTTTACCTCTGCGAATTCACCTTCAGAAAGTGCATTGATCAATGCTTCTCTTGTGACCATGTTACATGAAAATAACTTATTTTCATCTGCAATAGCTTTATCCAGTTCATCCTCTTATTTCATCTATTTCTTTCTTTTAGTGATCATCTAGTAGTCGATTCCCAAATATAGAAAATGTGTTCTTGTCTTGTTCTTCCAACAATCAAAGTTTTTAGGATCAAATTCTAGACTATCCTTCCTATAGTAAGCCATCTTCAAGATCACCTCAAGATATTAAGCTATCTCTCTAAGGACCCATAGCTCTGATACCAATTGTTATGAATAACAATCCACCAACACAACTGAGAGGGTGGTGAATCAATTGTGAGACAAATTATTAAATGTTAAACTTTATAAACCAAAACTTTAATCCAAATGACAACACAGTAAATGCCAACATAATAACACAATCCTTTATTGTCGAGAAAACCCTGTTAAAGGTAAAACCCTGGTGGAAATTAGCACTCACAAATAATATACTGAGAGTATAGTATCTCTGTTAAAAAATTTATCCTTGTTAGGAGCTTATTAATGCAGTACAATACATAGTCCATGATAAAGGATAGACCCTATTAGGAGTTAAGAAAAATAGTGGGCTCACTACCCAGGAACACTACCTAAAGAAGGTTAAAGCCACCCTCAAGGACTTATAGTCCGGAACACAAGTGTATATAGAAAATATACAATCCAGTGAATTTTCTAATAGAAACTATCTTTGTTTGGTCAGTTCCTATGAAGTACTATAATCACATCCTGATCTGCTCTACATCCAACAGACAATCAAGCTCGCAGCTTCCACACTTCTATGTCTCTTAATTTATCTCTTCCATACATACACACACACTTCTTTTCAAAAGAAAAGATCTCTCATATATACCCTATTACAATAATTGATTAGGTCAGCCAATTAAGCTTTTCCAATATACAAATAATTATTTAACCCCTTGCTAAGATACACACAGTACCTATAAAAATTAAATATCTATTACAATTCATCAAATATAATCCAAGATCTGTAATCCATGCTCACAATCCACAATACATGCTACATCTATGAGTCGGTCCCAAATAGGTATCCTCCATAGTACATGCCACAGCTAACATCACCAACAATCATATGACTTGCGACCCATAAAACACATTCCTGAACATGTCTTCTGTCATCCCTTAAGCTCACATAACCTGAATCATCATCGCTTGTAAGATATACTCAAAACATAGATACTCGCTTTATTAAACATCATTGTCATAGTCTAGTATCCATTATTCACTAAAACATCTGTAACTCATCCAACATAAAGTATTAAGCCAAGTGACCTTAGAAATAAGATCACCATACATCCTTCTATATATCATCATCTTCGCTCAATTTTATTCAATCGTATAGTAGTCGTACACTTATGTCATCATACAACAGTAATAAAAAATCTATTCTTCCTCCACATACACATATGTTGACATCAGTGACAAAACATGAATTCCAACAACATCAGTATTGGCCAATTCCAACAACATCCAACACACCTTTCGCTCTTGTATATGGATCAGAAGCAGTATTACCCATCGAAGTAGAACTTTTGTCTCTAAGGGTTTCTTTACATAGACTGATCACATATGAAAACCATAAGGTCTCAATACTCCAAGAGTTGGAATTTTTTATTAGCGTCAGCAGGTGGCGTTTGATCACCTCAGAGTGTACCAAAAGAGAATATTGAGAGGATATAATAAGAAGGTCAAACAAAGAGAACTTCAAGGTGGTGACCTAGTGTTGAGAGAGAATCCTAGCAATCAGTCACACTGAGAACAAAAGGGGAAGTTTGAGCCCAACTGGCTGGGTCCATACATTATGACTATAGCATTTGGCTCTAGAGCCTACCGACTCTCCACACCAGAAGGAGAAGAACTCCGGGAACCTATCAACACTCTCCATTTGAAGAAGCTCTACACTTGAACATTCATGATGTCCAGCACCGTGTATGTATCTAAAAGTCCTAAAAAAATGATAATCTCAGTGAAAACCTGGTAAACAGGTGCCTTGATGAATCAATCAAAAATAAAAATTAAAAAAAATAGAAAAATGGAAAAAGACAAAAAAAATTGAAAAAGAAAGAAAAAAGTGCCTTAGTGAAAATGTGGTAATCAGGCGCCGCAAAAATAGAATCTATGCCAAGAAGGTGAAAAATCTGGTAAACAGGTGTCTCTTGTACTGAAGCGCTCCATCTATCAATACTCAGTCTTGGCATCCTTTCAATTTATTTTGTGCATAGCTTTTAGTCACTTTTATAACAGTTTGGTTCTTCTGAGAACCCTCTTGTCTTGAAACAGATCTAGAGTCATAGTTTGGGAGCAACCAAATCGACTTTGTCCTGGTAGTACGAGTCAAGTCAATTATCTTAATAGGATTTTGTTGCTAGGGGGAAGTGTTGGAATAGTCCCGAGGATAACTAAGAGGGGGGGTGAATCAGTTATCAGTTAATTTAATTCTTTTCTCTTTCTTTAATGTAATATGATATAAAGTAAATGCACATTCAGATAACACAATAGAGTACTTAACAATTTGATTACGGGAAAACCAAATAGGAAAAAACCCCAGTGGGAATTAGCACCCACAAATAACTGCACTAGTTTATAATGAACTCTATTAGAAGATCTTACAACCCTGTTAGGAGTTGATCTTTACAATGTAAGAAGTACAGAGACCTGGTTAAAGGTCGGACCCTGTTAGGAGTCTTTTATACATAACCCTGTTAAGGGTGAGGACTCATTGTCCAATAGCTCACTTCTAAGATGGTGAAGGCTACAACCTTCAGTACAATAGATATACACTATATCTGGTAAATGAACTGTTTGAGTAGACCTGTTGTCTTGATCAGTTCCAATGAATTATAATTAACTTTTGTTTCTTCACATGGTTCTTCAACTTATTCTCTCTAACTTTCTACTCTTCTATGTCTTTTATTTTTCACTTCATTTTTGACACATAGTGAACATATCTGAACTGTTATATGTATCTTCACCAAGGATAAGGTCATGATGGTATCTAGAAACACTTCATCAACTTCCTTTCCATCTTATCCAAGCACGTAATAAAGATTACGACCACGCAACTCAAACTGAATAGACGCGACGCTTCACAAAGTCGGCTTCACCAAATTAACTCTAACATCATGATTCTGTTGAAACACATTTAGCACCTTTGGATAATTATCTTTAACTCATAAATAAACATGATTACAAACACGTATATCCCAAAGATAGACGCAACTCAAGAAACACTATATTTACATCGGCTCCTTAACATATAAACTCCAAAAACTATAACTGCCATAACTGATTAATCATAACTCAACTGAAACTACATATCTGACTCTGCGTGAATGCTCATAGCAACTAGAACATGTATACACCATGAAAATAAACATGCATAGCTCCAAAGTATCTATATTGATAATTACATAAAGGATACCTACTGTATATTATATGTTGTCATCAATGGAAAACATACAATTAATTATTTGCACAGAAGAAAATCTCCAACAATCTCCCCCTTTGACATTGATGGCAACATATGATATCATCAACTCAAAGTGTCTTCCTTGTTTTAATAATCTTCTCAATATCCTCATGAAAGGTTCCTCTTCACTACTATAGCACTATATACTCCCCCAGAGTATATGCTCCCCCTTTGACATCAATGACAAAGGGTGTTAAACACCATTAAGCATAGGTACTACTCCAGAAGTAGAGTAGTCAACCATTCATCAGTCACCAAGGACTAATGTTCTTGCTATAATTTATAATTGGACTTAGGAAAGGGAATTACTCCCAACTTCTCCCTGAGATACTCAAAAGTATCTTTTGGTAGAGGCTTTGTAAAAATATCTGCTAGTTGTTGTTTAGTGCTTACATAATTTAGCTTTACTTCTTTGTCTGCAACTTTTTCTCTTAGGAAGTGGTATTTGATCTCAATGTGTTTTGTCTTTGCATGCATCACAGGGTTCTTTGACATATTGATAGTACTAGTGTTGTCACAGTGAATAATAATAGGATAATCAATCTGAATACTAAAGTCCTTAATCATCTGTTTGATCCAAACCATTGTTGAACAATTCAATGCTGTTGCAACATACTCAGCTTTTGTTGTTGACTGAGAGATACAATTCCGCTTTTTACTTGTCCAAGTGACCAACCTATCTCCAAGAAATACTGCTCCTCCTGATGTGCTCTTTCTGTCATCAACACAACCTGTCCAATCTGCATCTGTATACACATGAATTTGTATGTTCTCTGAGTTAGGATACCATAAACCATAATTTATGGTTCCCTTTAGGTATCTGAATATTCTTTTTATTGCTATTAGATGATTTTGCTTGGGTTCAACTGCAAATCTTCCAACAATGCCAACTGGATTAGAAATATCAAGTCTAGATTGAGTGAGATATATTATTTTTCCAATTATAGACTTGTATAGGGTCTTGTCAACTGATGTGGAATCATCATCTTTAGAAAGCTTGTATCCTGTTATCATGGGGGTGCTTACTGGTTTGCAATCTTCCATCTTGAAGGTCTTCAATATCTCCTTCACATACTTAGACTGATTTATGAATATGCCTTTGTCAGTTTATTTTACATTCAATCCAAAAAATCATTTGATAGGTCCAATCATGCTCATTTCAAATTCACTTTTCATTTCTTTGGCGAATTCTACACTAAGTTTGTCATTACCTCCAAAGATATTGTCATCAACAAAAATAGAAACAAGTAGTAGTCCTTCATCTGCCTCTTTTATAAATAAATTATAGTCTGATGCTCCTTTTCTGAATCCTATCTTTGTTAAGTAACCATCAAGTCTCTCATACCACGCTCTTGGGACTTTTTTAAGTCAATAAAGTGATTTCTTTAATATGCATACCATGTCTGGTTTATCTGAAAGTTTGAGTCCTTTAGGCTACTCTATGTAGACTTCTTCCTTTAAGTCACCGTTCATAAATGTTGATTTTACATCCATTTGATATACCTTAAAGTTCTTGACTATTGCATAGGCCAAAAACAACTTGATAGCTTCAAGTCTTCTCATAAGGGCAAATGTATCAGTGTAGTCTAGTCCTTCTCTCTACACATATCCTTTGCATACTAATTTTTCTTTGTTCCTTACCACTGTGCCTTCTTCATTCATTTTATTTCTGAATATCCACTTAGTTCCAATCACATTCTTGTCATGAGGTCTACGGACCAGTCCCATGTTTCATTCTTGATTATTTGATCTAATTCTTCTTGCATGGAACTTTTCCAATCTGAATCTTTGCACGCATCTTCAACATTTAAGGGTTCAACCTATGAAATAAAGCATACCTCTTCATGAGCGGTTGAACATTTTTCTCTAGATCTTATCAAGACTTTTGCGCTCTGATCTCCAATGATATCTTCCTTAGAGTGGTATTTGGATGTGTACCTTGAGTTCTTAGGAGTGATACTTTCATCTGTGATCTGTGATTCTTCTTCACTTGGTTCGGGATTGTTACATGAAACATCAATACAATCAAACATGTCTTCAATAACTGTGTCCTTATTTATGGGTCTAGGCTCATCTTCAATCATGGGAGCATAGTCATAATATCTTTCTTGAATCATAAACTTCTCATCAATCTTCACATGAGTACTTTCAATGATCTTCTTTAATCTTAGATTGAAACATCTATAGGATTTGCTTTTAGTAGAGTAACCAAGAAAAATATCTTCATCACTTCTAGCATCAAACTTACCAATGCTATCATCTCTCTTGATGTAGCACTTGCTTCCAAAGATTCTGAAGTATTTTACAGTGGGGACATTACCAAACCAAAATTCATAAGGTATCTTGTCTGTGTCTGGTCTCAATTGTATTCTATTGATAGTGTAAACTGTTGTATTAACTGCATCTCTCCAGTAGGTATCGGAAACCTTTCCTTCAATCATGATAGTGTGTGTCGTGTCAAGTATTATCATGTTCCTCCTTTCTGCTATCTCATTCTTCTGAGGGGTTCTGGGTGCATTTAACTATCTTTTTATTCTATGCTCCTCACAGTAGTCATAAAAATGGTCAGAGGTGAATTCTCCTCCTCTATCAGATCTCAGACATTTTATCTTTAATCCAGATTCATTCTCAACCTTAGCTTTGAATAATTTGAACTTCTCAAAAGCTTTAGATTTTTATTTTAAGAATGCAACCCACATCATCCTTGAGAAATCATCAACAAACAAAATAAAATACCTTTCTCCGTAGTATGATCTTGTCTGAGTAGGTCCACATAGGTTTGTGTGTATTAGATCTAATTTGTTTTCTGCAGAGTTTTGTTTTCTCCTGAATGAGGTCCTCACATGCTTCCCCATCACACATTCCTTGCACATGGTTTCAACTGGTCTTGCAATTCTAGGAAGGTCTCTTACTACCTTTACATTACTTATCTTGACTATGTTGTCAAAATTGATGTGACAAAGTCTCTTGTGCCATAGCCAGATGTCATCTACTTTTGCAACAAAATAACTTACATCTGAGTTGAGCTGAAAAACATTACCTTTGGACTTTGAGCCTGATACAATCATGTCTCCTTCTTTGTTCTTAATGATGCACTGGTTGTTTTTGAATTCCAACTGATATCCTTTATCAAGCAACTGCCCAACACTTAGTAAGTTATGATGCAAACCATCAACATAGAGAACATAATCTGTCTTGTTCTTTCCATCTAGGGTGATAGAACCTCTGCCTATGATAGGTTTGGGAGTGTTATCTCCAAATCTAACTATGCCACCTTTGTACTTGTCCAAATTTACAAATCTATCTTGTCTCCTATCATGTGGTGTGAACATCCGTTGTCAATGATCCAGTCAGTTCTAATGTCAGCTTTTGAAACTAATGCTAACTCTTGTTCTTTTACTTCATCTTCTTTGTCCATTTCTTCAAGCATCTTCGCAATGTCTTTAATGGCAACAAATCCAATTTCATCTTCTCCTAAGTCATCATCAGTTACACCATCCTCAGTATGATAGCATTCTTTAGTGTACTTAGGTTTGTAATCTGATCTGAATTTCTTGACTCTTGTAGGGCACTTGGATGCAAAGTGACCAACTTTGTTGCATGAGAAACATTTGAATGGTAGCTATCCTTCATATTTCCCTTTACCTTTCCTTTCCTTTTTGGAAATCATAGCAATGATTTATTCTAGTTCTGTATCCACTTCTTCATTGTTACTAGAGCTGCTTATAGATTTCTTGTTGTGGACTGTGGCTTTGAAAGTTGTCTCACTTTTAGGTTCTGTCTTCAATCTAGATATCTCAAATGCAGATATTTTGCTGATCAAGGTTTCCTTCTTGAATTCTTTTGAAAATTTCATGGTCTCATTTAGGATATTAATCTTTCTCTCATAGTATACTATCAATGTGGTCATTAATTTGTCCATTATATCTTCCTCTGATATTTCTCTACCATTATTTTTTATACCTAATACCGCTTCATTAATCCTCTAATTGTAAGCTCTGATGTTTTCTTCAGGTAACATCTCTAAATTGTTGTATCTTTTCTTCCATGTCTTTCTGCATGCATTCTTTTCTTGGATGTCTCCTTCAAACATATCTTCTAAGTATTTCCAAATAGAGTATGTTTTATCTGTCTTCTCATAAAATTCACTATCGGATAGGGCACTGATTAGGGCTTCTTTGGCAATTGCATTATTAGTGAACACTTCCTTTTGTTTCATAGTAGAGTCATCATCTGCAAGATCTTTCAAGGTGGGAGTTTCAAATTCTTGAGTGGAAATCTCATAGATCTCAAATCCAACACACTAAAGATGTGTTATCATTTTGTTCTTCCAGTCAAGATAGTTTTCTCCATCAAACTTAGGACTCTCTTTCCTGGAGTATGCCATCTGATCTACCTTAATTTTTTAGGCTTTCTCTCCAAGGCCCTTGGCTCTAATACCAATTCTTGGAATAGTCCTAAGGATAACTGAGAGGGGGGTGAATCAGTTATCAGTTAATTTAAATATTTTCTCTTTCTTTAATGTAATTTGATATAAAGTAAATGCACATTTAGATAACACAATAGAGTACTCAACAATTTAATTATGGGGAAACCAAATAGGCCAAAACCCCAGTGGGAATTAGCACCCACAAATAACTGCACTAGTTTATAATGATCCTTGTTAGAAGATCTTACAACCCTGTTAGGATTTGATCTTTACAATGCAAGAAGTACAGAGACCTGGTTAAAGGTCAGACCCTGTTATGAGTCTTTTATAGATAACCCTTATAAGGGTGAGGACTCACTGTCCAATAGCTCACTTCTAAGATGGTGAAGGCTACAACCTTTAGTACAACAGATATACACTATATTTGGTAAATGAACTATTTGAGTAGACCTTCTGTCTTGATCAGTTCCAATGAATTGCAATCAACTTTTATTTCTTCACATAGTTATTCAACTTATTCTCTCTGACTTTCCGCTCTTCTCTGTCTTTTCTTTTTCACTTCATTTTTGACACATAGTGAACATATCTGAACTGTTATATGTATCTTCACCAAGGATAAGGTCACAATGGTATCTGGAAACACTTCATCAACTTCCTTGTCGGCTTAACCAAGCATGCAATAAAGATTACAACCATGCAACTCAAACTGAATAGACGTGAAGCTTCACAAAGTCAGCTTCACCAAATTAAATCTAACATCATGATTCTGTTGAAACACATTTAGCGCCTTTGGATAACTATATTTAACTCATAACTAAACATGAATACAAACATGCATATCCCAAAGATAGATGCAACTCAAGAAACACTGTATTTACATCGGCTCCTTAACAAATAAACTCTTGAAACTGTAACTGTCATAACTGATTAATCATAACTCAACTAAAACTGCATATCTAACTCTGTGTGAATGCTCATAGAAACTAAAACATGTATACACCACAGAAATAAACACACATAGCTCCAAAGCATCTGTACTGATAATTTCATATAGGGTACCTGTTGTATATTATAAGTTGTCATCAATGGAAAACATACAATCAATTATTTCTACAGAAGAAAATCTCCAACAGAAAGGGCCCTACAGATGATCAATCGATGAACCAAAATAGAGTTAGTATCTCGGTCATTTCTGAAGGACACTTTTCTACTGGCACAGTCGGTGTTTCTCAACATCCTAATCAATAGTGTTACTTAACACTACCTATTTGGATACATCTTTGTTCCTCAACACACATCCGATAATGAGACATAACCCTTGAACAATAGATTGATCACAATCAACCACAATGCACTCACAATCACAATGGTTTTTCTCAAAACCTCATACATGTAAACATCTGAAAACTCTAAAACTGGCTGAAGTATGATGAACTTCTTTTGGTGTGTTGTCTATTCCCATTGTTTTTTGCTAATCTTTTCTTTTTCTACTGCTTGTTAGTGTGGTCTTGATGATTCTATGGTATCAAATAAACTGGGTGTCTGTGATAAGAGCTTCCACAACAAAGTGGATCAACCTCACATACCTCGACTCCTTTTACTTGTACATCAAGTTAAGTTCAAAACTATCTCCTTGACTGTTATTTATCTGCATGTTTACGCAAGATCGCACTCATGGTTATCTCAGCTTTGAATGCCTCGATACTGGTGTACCCTTGCAGTATCAACTGGAAACAACATTCATGTCATCTTGGTTGTTTTGCCTCGATGCTAACGTTGGTTTCCTACATCTTATTTGATAAAAGTCATATTCATATCCTTATGGTTACAGTAGCACCAGTGAGGGTTGTATGGACTCTAATGTCCCAAATGCTCGATGATGAAAAATTTCAAGCTCAAATCCTATGACTTAGTCCTAAGTTGCATTCATGTTAATTTTGCATTGTAGTTGCATGGTGTTAAATCTGCATAATCTCTCTCTCTCTCTCTCTCTCTCTCTCTCCAATGTGAGGAAACAAAGTTCGGTTTGCTCAATCTTCTTGTTTCCAAGTGGTCAAGTTGTGTGTTGAATATGAAGACATGATTGTGTACCTATGTAATTGATGTAAAAATGACACCCCTAGCTAATTCAACCATCCTGATTCCATTTTCATGATCAAAATTGAAATCTGAGATCATTTCACTTGTTACATTTGACAGTTGACTTTTTTAGTCAAACCCACTTGACAACTTGCACAATCATTCTTTTTGGACTCTGAACCACTGGGAATCTCTCATTCTTTTCTTCCAAACAATCCATGTGTCATAATTTTGGTCAAACTTGGTCAACCCTACCAATTTTTATCAAACTTGGTTAACATGACCTAAAACAAGCACAGAATGGGTCCTAAACGCTTCCAACCTCTTTCAAATCAGATCAGTTTCTTCTAGCATCATTTAATCAATCAAATTGTGTTCGATCACTGGGGCACCTAGCCATATTTTTATTTCTCTCCCAAGGGGGCAGGATTAGGACATCAACAATTTAGTGATCACATCATCAAGCAAGACCCCATCGCTGGGAGCATCTCAGCTTCATCGCATCACATCAAGTTGAGATTCTTTTTAATCAATAGCAACTGACTCAATTCTCTTATACAATAATAGATACACTCAAAATAAAATAGATTGGTCTTAGATGAGTCATTCATTCCTGAAACTAGACAAATTGATCAAATTGGCTTCATCCCTTCAAGTCAAGTCAATTTTTGCTATTTAACCTCTTAACGGTAATTAATTTTACTGCTTCAAATCAAAATGGTTATTCATTCAAACCAATCAGAAGGTTTAAGAGTTCTCTAAAAGATGATCAATTTTATATCTTTTGATCGATCTTCGTTCAATCAAGCTCAGAATCAGTCTTCTTCGAAAGAATGGTTTCATCACTTCAAATCAAACTATTATTCGTCTCATTACTAAAATATTTTTGACTCAATGCGCTAATCGCACATCAATTCAAAGAGGGGCAAATGTAATGACCTAAAAATGGTCATCAAAACCCTAGACCCCCAATCTTTATCTCCTATTAAGAAAACCCTAAATCTTGATTATCCAAAGTCTTAACCCTAAAGAAAATTTGTCATCTTCAGTCTGATCTGACCTGAACCCTAGGTCTCAATCTATCATCCCACTTGATTAATTAATTAGTTCCTAAAGCCACAAAATATTGGCAAATTAACCTTATGTTATTTATTTAATTAATATCCTAGTATGTTAACTAAATAAATTGCTAATTGTTAATAAAATGCAAAAAGGAATTAAAATTAATAAAGTTGAGTTAAAATGGATTTAAAATCATTTAAATATTTAAAAGTGCATATTATGTAATCATTTCAATTCACTGAACAACAAATTAGAAATAAATTTGTCTTGTTCAACTAACTAATTATTTTCTATTTCTCATTTTGGAAACTGATTTTGAAAGTTTCCTAAATGAGTGATCAGTCAGTTCAATAAATTGACTCTCTCAACCAATGATCTTTCGTGCACGTGGATTGTGCTTCTTCAAGTTGAATCTTGTCCATTCTTTAGGCTTCAAACTTGATAGTCGATTCCAGAGATATTTTCTATAAAAGTGAGCTTCATTTCCTCGCAAAGGATCCAGACTTTTGAGTATTGTTATTATGCAAAATTGTGTTTATTTTAGCATTTTGAGCATTTATCATTTAAACATTGTTAGATTTTTTTATTTTAGTTTCAAAATCATTTGATTTCTCAAATCCTAGAATCACATTTCATTTGGGTTGCAAAATAAATATTAGTTAATCCCTTGGATTAATCATTTTGCATCTCATGCATATCATCTAGCTTATAGATCAAATAATTCAAATCCTTTGTTTAGATAGATTCTAAAGTCACTGGAATTGCAATGATCTGATAGAAATTTCATACTCTTATTTACTAGAAAGCAATGAGTTGCCTTAGTTATTTTATATTCGAGTAATCATTTTCTTGCCATCAACATTCAAGTCCCATTGAATTTGGTTGTTGATGGATTAAATTTGCGATCTCTCTCTATCAAAAATTCTAGAGATATGATATTGAGATTGTGCCCTATATACTTTGATGAAATGGAAACCCCTCAATTTTTTACTCTTAACCAAAAATGATGTCAATAAAAAAATACAAATTAAAATAACATTATATACCTTCATTTAAATTTCCATTTTCCCCTTAAGGTTTAATTTGTTAAAAACCTTGCTTTCATTGATATAACAATTTGTATTGCCAACCCAGTGGCATATAATTCGTATTGCGGACTCAGTGGGATAGAATTACCAAAGTAGCCAAACCAATAGTACAGGCGAGAGAAACAATTACCAGCTTCTAGGAGAGAAGGATGTCCCAAAATCTGCCAAACAGTAAGGGCTAAAAGAATATATAGATGAGTTTCATTCACCAATAACCCTTACCAAGCTGCTAGACCATAAATCCTCCTAAAACTCCAGCTGCGATGGCTACTTCGGTCCTGATTTCTTTTTCTCTGATTCCAATGAGCTCACTTTCACCCATAATGCCTCTTAAAATATAAATATATAGATAGTTTACAAGCCCAATCAACAAACTTAAATTTTGGTAACATACAACTATTTCAGAAGAGGATTGGAAGGAGCATCCGGAGACCATGTGTTTACACGTTCAATTGCTTTTGCAGCCTGCCAATCATACAAATAAAACTAAGATAAGAAAAGACATGAATTACTGTCATTTATTTTCAGTTTTCTATTAACAAATCTTCTCATGCAATTGCATTATGTACTTACTTCTCGATCCCAGTCATAGCGGTATGTGATTATAATTAAAACAAGTGTCTGAACTGTTGTCCCAATTATTAATCCAGCCCATATCCCCTGCAAATTTTCATATGTTCACAAAGAGTTAATGCCACGATGAAGGACATTCATATGGATGAGTTATGTTGCATGTATAAGTTGGTTAAAGCAGCATTCTATGACATGAAATGGAAGAATCTTGGAGAATAAAAATGACTGTAGAATTTGGACCATAAATTTTGTGAAATACAAAGTTTTCCAAAATCATATTACTGAGTGATTAACCCCACAATGTGATTATTTTTTAGCAAGGGATAGTCACTCACCAAAACTCTGAAGTGAAACACCCAACCAAGAATCACACCAAGCGGAACACCAATTACATAATAAAAACCAATGTTAACATAAGCAACAACTGACTGCCATCCTGATCCAATGGCTACTCCTGTAAGCAAAAATGTGTTGTATGCAACTATCAGTGACAATGAGAAATGTACAAGATCCTTTCAAAATTTAGGATTTGTATTTCCAGCATATCAATACTACAAGAAAGGAAAAAAATTATAACCTAAGAGAATTGGTTGCACACTGTTCAAGAGAATAGTGAATGCCAACAAGTATGCTAATTTGGATACTACCTCAATAATGATTGCACTCTACATGAAAATCATAGCAGAATCATTGTGAAATATCGGAATGAAAACCCAAAAGAGAAGACTTATGTGGGTTTGGGACATGCATCGCTTAGGCATGATGCCTCAATGGCTAAAGGACAGACATCTTCTCTTTGAGGCATTACGCTTGCCATTGATCTTTGTAATGCTTTAACCGTTGATGAACCTTCAGCCTACATCAAAACTTTAGCATGCTTCTATATGTGCTGAAATCCTACATGTTGGGATCACGCTCAGACATGCAAATAGTAGAGATATAAATCATTTAAAACAACTAAAATGTCTAAGAACATACACTAAAAACAAGGGATTCCATCACATCCTCCGATGAGATGAACAAGGGCACTCAATGCCTTGTTGATTTTCTCTTAGAGAATTATGTGACTGTGCTCTCCCAACACAATATTTAAATCCCACTAGATGATAAAAGATGCATGATATGGATTGAAACTAAATGCAACTAAATTATGTAATGAAGGGCTCAAGAACAAGTATGAGGAACTTGTCTCAAAGCCTTCACCAAATGTGAATGATGAAGATGCAAAGCTAGACTAGAATGATATGCATAAAATGGAAACAAGAACTAGATTCATTCCATTTAAGCCTAAGATGTAATATCTAGATTTTGCTAATGAACTAAGAAAATAAACATGAAAATGAGCTATGAAATTCAAACACTAAACTAGCATGATAACAATGCATAAATGAGAGATGATTTACTCGTGGCAATGGCCTCTATTTATAGATTTTTTGGAGGAGAGAGAAGGCTTAGATAAGGTGGAGTTCATGTGGCATCCACATAGGTGCCACATGAGGGACACATAAGCCATGCAAGAGGCCAACTTTGCTGACACGTGTGAGAAACTTTTGATGTGATAGGTCAATGTGTACTTAAAGTACACATGTGAAGGATCTTGTAAGAAGTGTAAGAGTTTTTGTCCAATAAAACACTTTTAGAAAGTGTAAGAAAGTGTCATCAAGGTTGTAAAAAACCTTGTTGGCACCAAATTAGGATTATCTGGAAAAATCATTTTTTAGAAATTTGCTCACACATGTGTGAGCAAATAATTAGAACTAATATGTGTAGGAATCAAGAAATTAGCCTAATTAACCTTAGTTAATTAGTAAGTAGGTCTATTTGGTGAGAGTGATGTGAGGTAGGGTAGGATCTAGGTTCAAATTAGTTTAATCTAAATTAAATTTAAATTAATTGTTGTTTAGTATAATTAATTCATATGGAGGGATAAATAAATTAAAAATTTATTTAAAAGGGATTTATGAGGGAAATATATATAAATGAGATTTAATACATTAAAGAGGAAGGTATTTAAATTAAATTTAAATACTAAAGAAAGTGAATCATATCTAATTAAATAAATAGAAGAATATAAAAAATATAATTAATTATAATGCTATGGGAATATTAATTAAGTTAATATAAGGACAATTTTAGATGTCTACATTTTGCCCCTCTTTGATGCAGCGTCGGAAGTGGCGTCATGTCAAAGAAAAGAAAATAAGATGCCCCAGAAAAGTCAACGAGAGTGGAGGACTGTGCCCCCTCGAGAAAATAATAGGAAAAAATAAAATATTTTTATTAAAATTTTCTCGAAAAAGGAAGGAAGAGAGGAAAGAAGACCAATTGCATGGCATGTCCAAAAGAAATAAAGAAAAAATGGGGACCAGAGCGAAAAATAGGGTGAAGGATGGAAGAAACGGGCCCCAAGGGGCTATAAATAGTCCACCGGGGCCCAAAGAGAAGTCATTTTCACTCACAAAGAGAAAAAAAAATGGAAGAAGAGAGAAGCGATTCAAGAGCGTGTACAGTTTGGAGAGCGAGTCAGGATCCATCAGTGACCCGCGAACACTGGACCACCAGTGAGTAGTCGAAGGCCTCCTAGTCAATTATGCATTTAATGTTTTTGATTGTATTTATGGCACCCAAAACATGCTCCAAACCGGCCTGCAATGCAAACGATGGTTGCCTGACGGTCATCTACACAGACAGATTATCGTATTTGTAGATAGCTAATCCGCAATCAGCATCTACGTAGATGGAGATCACACAATCACTGTCTGCGAGGGCAGAGGGGAGGGGGGAAATAGGGCAGAGACATCGGAGTGATAACTCCATCGTCTGCATGGGAAAGAGGCAGCAGCCTAGACCATCGTCTCCGTAGATCGGTGGTTGCGAAGAACCACCGTCTACGAGGGTGAACCAGCGTCTCCACCGATTGACCTAGGAACAGAGGAAAGAATAGAGAAAGAGACAGAGACAGAGACAGAGAGAGTGTCTGGGAGCAGTTCTCAATGCCCCAGATCAGGCTAGGGACATTTTTTGATGCTCTAGAATGCTATCTAATATCTAAAATGAGCATGGTGGATGCAGGAGGATACTATTACCTTTCAAGCGAGGGAGTGCTATCCAGTGAAGATGGCACTGGAGCAGGAGCTGACTGTAGAGGATTGGGGGATTGTGACGTGTGGATTAGAGCATGTGCATCTCTGGCCCCATTTGAGAGTGCATAATGCGCTCATGTCGACGTTGATCAAGAGGTGGCATAATACCATGTCAAGCTTTCACTTCCCCATAGGGGAAGCCACGATTACTCTACACGATGTGTGGAGGATTTATAGACTGTCAATTAGGGGGCTGATACCTAAGCACTACTTTGAGGGGTCAGAGTCGCATATGGAGATGATGTTCACAAGGAGGTACACAGATATACCGACTTCATGGCAATGGATTTCATGGGCTGGGGCGATGGTGGCACGACCATAGTTATGATAGGTGGCACTGTATTTGGCAAGACTTATTGGGGGATGACTGATGCATGATCATGCAGGTAAGGGATTCCTGATTGGCTAGGCTCGAGTGCTGAGTAGTATGGTAGAGGATGGGGATCAGTACTGTTGGGGATATACTATCGTTGGACAGCGTTATTATGATTTAGACATGTGCGCCTACCATAAGGGTAGGGCACTAGGAGCAGGTTGTACATTATTGCTTGTATGGGCATGGGAGCACATCGTTGTCATTCAACCGATTTGGACACATGAGACCAGGCAGGCTTATGAGCCATTTGTGTGCAAGTATAGATCACCCATTAGCTATAAGTTTACAAACTTGGTTGGATACTGGCATCAGACTTTAGATGAGATGGGTGACATTCAATGGGCACCGTATGCAAGGTGCAAGGCATGGGGCCACTATGTCCCACAATAGGATGGATACGCTGAGGATGGGTGGTATGACTCCTATTATCTCAGATTTGTACAGACTAATTGTTGGTTGATCAGACGGATAACCTATATGATAGCCAGATACATGTCATCCAGGGTATGGAGGCAGATGGGGCAGGTTCAGGAGGTTGTGCCAGATGGATTCAAACATCCCTTGGTGACACAAGAGGTGGGTAGTATTTGGGGGATGGGAGTGGACTTACAGGGAGCTTGGGGATCATGGATGGGCATGATCGAGGTGTCATTGATAAGGGCATAGGAGTTACTACATGATGTGGGAGTTGTTCCAGCATATGCATAGTGGTGGGCTGCCCATAGGTCGATCAGGTTGACAATTCCAGGGGTGGTACAGGTCGATGAGAAGCCTGGGCAGGGAGAGGATGAAGGAGGACAGGATGGAGATGATGGGGATGAGGAGGGAGGAGATGGAGGAGGAGCTGGGGGTAGGAGAGTCCAACCGAGAGTAGCAGCTCAAAGGCGACGAAGACAGGTAGAGATACCTGTAGGGAGGTAGCCACAAGTGGTCCCAGGCATACAGGGACAGACACAGTGTCAGGGGCCTCAATGGCCATAGATATAGGGACAGGGACCACCATCCAGGAACATAGCCCAGGATGTACATGAGATAGTAGTGGTAGAGAGAGAGAGTCTATAGAATGAGCTCGAGAGAGTACAGGGTTTATTGGCTACATCTCAGGCGACTGAGACTATTGCACAGGCAGAGATCCTCCGATTGCCAATATTATTGACCACCTCCCAAGCTATGGAGACTAGTTCATAGGAAGAGGTGTTGAGACTATAGTGACTACTGGCCACCTCCCAGGCTACAGCTAGTAGTCTGCAGACAGAGCTAGCCTGAGTACAGGAGTCATTAGTAGCAGAGACAGCTCGCGGGGACATTTCTTAGAGGTCACTAGACTTGTTATAAGCCTGGGTAGACAGTGGAGAGTTTTGGATGGGTGGACAGGAGGAGGGGGCGGGAGAGGATGTGGCAGAGATTTCAGCTCATATAGTAGCTTTGAAAGCAGAGAGAAACCTAGCATGGAGGCGAGTAGAGGGTTACAAAGTCGAGCGAGATATAGCTCGTCAAGTAGGAAGAGCTGGAAGACTAGGGTAGGTGCTAGAAGATGCTTTTGAAGCATAGTAGGAGGTTGGTCAGAGGGGATGAGGGGCCATATATTATATGGGACTCTATCATAGCATGGTGCCAGAGGGACAGTAGAAACATGCATACTCAGAGAGGGCACTTACCGAGAGTATAGGGTGGGATTCACAGGGATCGATGTGGTTACCTCTCTGTCCGAGCAGGGGTTCAGGGCCATCACATCCATGACCATGATTCTTCTCAGGCCATTTTTTATACACATTTTTGTATGAAATTTTGAGATACTGACATATGATCAACTTTATATACATGGATTTTTATCGATGATGATATATTTTATGTTATGACATGATGTGATGTTTATGCAGGATGGATGTGTTATGATTTTATATGTTTTATATGATGTTTATGACTGACATGCAAGATGAGATGAATGTATATGATTATGCTAACCTATTTGTGATGTAGGGATGAGATGCATATGATATATGTGAAATGCTTATAGATGGATGCATATTATGTGTAATGATGCAATGTGATAGTAGATAAAGGAATAATGTGTAAATGTATAATGAATTTTAATGGATTAACCATGCAACTATGATAATGAATGTAATGGATAATTAATGAATGGAAATATGTTAACTATAATGATTAATGAGTAATGAATGAAGTAACAATGAAACTATAATGATTAATGATTAATGAATGGACTTAGTGAATAGTAAATTAACCTAATGAATGAATGCAAAATGGGGCATATGAGGACATTATTTTTGTGTATATAAAATAGGTCTAATAGAATCACCTAGGTTGCTAGATAGGGGGAATAAAAAGAAAGCTTTCCAAGAGAAAAATGCAAAGTGCAATATGACCTAGCTAAAATAAAATTCTAACTACATGATGATAGTGGGATTTATATCGTGTTATTGTTGGAGAGCACACCCTAGTTTAATTTTGCAAAAGGAGTTATGCACCATGTGCTAGAAAACACAAGTGACATGGTTCCTTTAAGTGGACTAGACTCTCAGAAAAATAGGTAGTTAGGAATAAGAATGCAAGATATCAGGTATGATGAGACCTATGAAATGTTTTTCATGAGGAGACTCAATACATCCATATCTTTTTAGGGATTTGAGATGCATGAATCCTGCCCCTAGTGAGGCATACATAGTCATAACTAAATATCAAACATAAATGAACTAAAAATCTATGACAAGCATATCATACCACAAATGACACGTATTCCAACATGTACTCACCATAATGAACCAAGATATTGTTAGAAATATATAGTATGCCCAGTGACTGAGAGGGGGTGAATTAGGAACCAGTAAAACTTAATCCACAATTAACTTGAATTATAACATGCATAGAACTGAAAGTAAAGAACACATAGCTCATAACACATTATTTGGTTACCCAAAAACCTTCCAAATAAAGTAAAACTGGGGTGGGGATGATACCCACAAGATTTAGTACTGTAGTATAAATTTAGCCACTTAAATCTTACAACAACCACTTCTGATTGTCTGCCCTGTTAGGAGCATACAAATGACTTGTTAGGTCCACCTTGTTAAAGGATTTATTACAATACAAAATATAGTGCAACTATGTTAAGAGATTTAGAGAAAGGGCTGTTAGGTCCACCTTGTTAAAGGATTTTGTTGATCCACCTGTGAGAATGAATTGGTTGTTGATCTTCTCTGTGCAAATATGATTTGTTATAATGATCCTTTGAATATAATTGATCACCTAATAGTGATAGATAAGTCTCTGCTGTGCAAAATACTTCTGCACTTAGTTAGTCTATTTTTGCATGTCTTCTGCACATGTATTCATCTTACAAAACTTTCTACATACTTGATAAAAAAAGTTATCCTGCATATATATGATATACAAATATACAACACTGAAAGTTGGCTTGCAATTACAAAATAATATATAACAATATATACTATGTTGGCCTCATAACTGTCACTCAGGTCATACTGTCACTCGGGTGACTCAGAGTGTCTTAAGTGTTTTGACACTAATTGACAATATGTCTTGCCATAAGGTCTATAATCTCCCCATTTGGCATTAATGACAAAAACACTTTATCATTGATTTCTGCAATTGTTAAGTCAAAATCTCCCCCTTACTGACTGCTTGGGTTTTGACTCATTTCTTTTTCTCGGGTCTGACTTGCTATGTTTTTGTATTTTTCAAAACTATTTTGTAAAGTATATTTTCTCCATAATATATACTAAAAACTATATATACTATACAATACACAATGATATCCTTTTCTATATAATATACAATGAATATCCTTTTCCCCCTTGTTTTTGACAAAATGCCAAAATTTTATTTACACAGCGATCCCAAAGTAGGATAGTAATTCACTATGTACCTTCATAATTTGAGACAAAGTGTTCTCCCAATTCTCCTATAGTATCTTCAATATCTACAATTCAATTTGAACTTCTCCAGACAACTCCACCATAGTTTCAGCAACAGAGAATTTGTTGTCATGAATGAGTGTCTTGGCATGTGCAATACATTTTTGCATGGTCTCCATGTGGGGTACGAGCTAGATCTGTATGTTTGTGAGGGACTCTCTATTTCTTGCTTCTTTCAATAATTCAGCCTGAAGACCTGTTAGATACTTGATTTTAAAGAAATGAGTTGAACTAGTGCTCGGGTTAGCTGCTAATAGCTTTGCACTTTCCTTCATGTCACTGTCAACCTTTGCTAACTTATCTTTGATCGGAGTGGTAAATTTGGAGGAGTCACTCAGGTTTACAAATAATTCTACCACTTTGGCTACAGTTGTTTCAAGAGTGTTGATGGTGTTTGTTAGTTGCACCTAATCAATTGCAATAATCTTTGTGATGCTTTCAAGAACCTTGTTCTCAAATTTCTTCTCTGCCTTTTCTTGGAGCTTCTCTGGATCATTCATGTCTGTATTGAACTTTTGGACAATGTCAACAAGCTGATCCAATATTGTTTCAGTATGATTGACCTCAATTTTTAAAGCATCAACAAATATGCTTTTGATTTCTATGAGTACCTTATTCCTCTTTCTTTCCCTTCTGAGCTTTTGTTGTGTAGCTCTTTTCGTCCATAGCTCACCCAAAATTTCTATTTTTTCTTCAGAAAGATTAGATTGATCCCAGTTTGGAATGACAATCTCTTCATCAAGATCAATCTCACTAGTGCTTATTAACTTTTCATATCCCTTTACCTTGGGACTCCGAGAAGGAATAAGTTCCTTGCTTTTACTTTCCTCAACCTTGCTATCAATGCTTAGTCCTACTAGGTCATTGACCTTTACTGCATTATATGATGGTGTACCAATTGTTGGAATAATGTGAACTGATGAATCAATACTGGCAGTAGATACATTTACCTTTCTTCAGACTTGTCCTTACTCAGAGGTATGATGTTTTGATTTGGAGATTGGGGCAATGATTCCATTACCTCAACTTCTATTTGTTCACCATCTGACTCTTCAATAGTATGTACCTAGGGTAGAGAATCATCCATCTGATCTGTACTCAGGATCTCTATTTTATCATCATCAATTTTCTGCTCAAAGATTGTTTTCCACACCAATGTGGCTCGCTTCACTACATCTTCAATGTTCTTGTTCAGAATCTAAAATGTTTTGAATCTGGGTGTATGATTGTTTTCATACCTTTTCAGAGTTTCCTTGATTTATTTTCCCTTCATTGTAGGAATAACTTGCTTAAGTGTCTCTTCCCTTATAACCTTTTCCATTCCAACTGCATTTGACCAGGGGATGAGTGCCTTGTATAAATCTTCATTCATGTAACTCTTGAACTTGGAAGGGTCATATTTCCATTTGGCCATCTTCTCAACAATTGCTTCTTCAATTTGCTTCTTTTCTTCTTTTGATCGAGAAGAGTAGTTGAGTGATTTTACAGAGCTCATTGCTCTACCTTCTCTAAATGCCTTAATCTTCTGCTCAAGTGAAGGTGTTGGTTTCCTGAAAACCACAGTATCATCTGGTTTTTCTTCATCGTTGCTATTTTTACCCAAATTAAGTTTTCTTTGTGACTTTCTTTGTATGAGAACAGGGGTAGGGGCATTTTTCTGTTTAGGTTCTACCTTCTTCTGAGGAGGAGGAGGTTCTACATCAGTTTCTTCCTCTGATTGGATATCCTCATTTTCAACATCTTCCTCTATAGTGGTGGCAAGGGAGTCCAAAGTCTTTCCATCCTTTTTCTTAAATTTGTTAATCCTTTTCACTCCTCTTTTTAATGTCTTAGGGATTTCAATTTCTATGGAAATCCTATCTTTTGCTTCCTCATATGTTCCAAAGTAAGGTGCCTTTGGATTAACAGGTTCATTAACAAGAGCTTCTATGATGTCCTTAGTATCATCTATATTGACCTCATAGGAGAGAGGCTTCACCCATGTAGTCCTAGGTCTCACTGCTTGAATATAGACTTTGTCACAGTTGACTAGGAAATAGATATCATCTTTATAGTCCTCAACTAGTTGCTTGGGAATTCTATATCTACTCTCCATTCTTTGTTTGAAGTTTTCAAAGTACCCATACATGATACTATCAAAATTATCTCCTAATTCTACTATATAATCATTGATCTGGTATATGACTGGTCTATCCTTCTTCCATACTACTTTGCTTTTAGAAGGAAAGAACTTTTCAACATAAAATAGTATACATATCAAGAGTGAGCCAAACTTACAAGAATTAGTCTTTGATACCCGGATGCTCTCCATATTCTTGCCCAATTGGATGAGTTGAATTTCTGCAAGGTCAAATACCATGTTCTTCTTCACAACTTTGTAGGCTAGGTCAACAGCTTCACATGAAACACTGTTGGGTTGGCTGGAGCTGTATATTTTGTGAGCAATTACATGGATGCCAAACTTTAATTCATTATTAGTTACTCCATTCAGTCTCATTCCTCTAATATCCCACTCGGCAAGAGTCACTTTTTCCAAATCATCCCTATTTAGGGTTTTGGTGGCCTTAGGTTTGTCAAGCATGGGAAATCTAGTGATACGGTGTATCATTTTCTTTGTAATCTCTACTGGTTTATCCAACCATATTTGCATGTTATGAACACGAGTGAGAACATACCTAACCCATTTCACCTGGAAGTTCTTTGGCATATGCATGATGTGCGTTAAACCCTTGGTCTCAATGTGTTTGTTCTCAGGCTTCAAGTTCCCATCCTCACATAATGCATCAAATAATTCGTTCATTTCCACATTTCTGAGTTCCTATAGCTTGCAGTGATAAAAACTACGAATTTCATTTACCAGTAGTACCCTCGGAGGAATCAAAGAGTGAGCTCCCATTGGGTCTACTTATTCAAAAATTGCAGGATACAATTTGAACACGGGAGGATCACAAACTATATTCCTCACCAACATCTCCGAACCCTTTTTCTCCTTGTTGCGGGAAGTGGATGCCATATCTTGTTCGGATGAATTGCTCAAAATTTTCTCTAGGGTAAAAAATTTCTCTTTGTCACCAAGTGCTATGAATGCTTTGTGAATTGAACGCTTTGTGCATAATGACCTTCTTAACTCTTCATTTATAAGAGTTTTAACCATTAGGGTAAAACATTAAATGCTCCACACAAAGTAGTCGGTGTAGCTTTGGTGTAACCAAGATTTACTCGGAAGCTCGGGTGTAGCTATTTTTCACAATTACCAATATGGCCCGACTCAGCTCAGGTAAGCCAGAGTGGCTTGGGTGTAACTTGTAATGACTCAGGTAGTACTTATGATATGTCCTATATGCATCAATATGCAGATTTGGACTGCTATCTTATCTGGAATTGATGTTTTATATCTTGAGTTACATAGTTCCAGTCATCTCCTTGAATTTATTCCGTAATGGTAGATCCACCCAATTCGTTGTTCTAGGTGTTAGTAGATCCTTCATTTTTTTGGTCTGAATTTTCAGAATACTTTCTTACCCATTGCTTGCTCATTTGTGTTTTGATTTTAGAGACTTTATCTTTCCCATTCTCAAATCCAGTATCAATCTTTTCTCTCATCATATAGTTTCTACTCAGATGTTCGATTTTCTCGCATACATGGCATCTCTTGGTAGGATCTCTTTTTCTGAAATGAGTATTTGCATAGTTTGCACCAAAGTGCCCATACTCACCACAATGACAACATCTATACCATGTGTTGTAATCCCAACCAAAAATTTCTTTAGCCAATTGTTCAGCAGGATTCCAGTTCTTTGTTCTGCACTCGGAGGATTTGTGACCTTGTTTGTTACACTTGTAGCATTTACCTTCAAACTTGGTTTTTTCTTTACATTCACTTGCTCTATGTCCATGTTTGTTGCAACTATAAAATTTTCCATTGAATCTTGACTTTCCATTGCTCCAACATTTATTTGATGTGTGTCCTAACTTGCCACGATGATTGCATGAAGGTTTGTTGTTCCTTTTTTCTCCTTGATGAGAGGTTTCACCTTGTTCAGTATAACCTAATCCAGTCTGTCCATTATGTCTGAATTTTGTTGTCTGATCTATGCTTGTTTGTGAAATATTCTCATTTGTTTTTTTTTTTCAGTATTGAGTTCATTCTGCGGTCTATCATTTTATGTCCTCAAATTGATAACTTCTTGTTTTGCATTATTGAGTTGATTTACCAAATTAGTTTGCTAAATAGAAAAGTGATGGATTTCATTGTCTTTTTCTTCTAACCTTGTATTTAGAAAACTTTTGTCTTCTTGTTCTGTTTTCTTGTCATCTTCTTTTTTCTTCTGTTCTATGACTTCACATATCCTGATTGAATGGATTTCTTGTTCTCTTTTCATTTTTCTTATTTCTTCATGTAAATTAAAATTCTTTGCAAGTAGGTCTTCAATGGTTGCATCAGCTTCTTCTGAGCTTTTGTCTTTGTATATTTCTTCAATACTTTCTTCTATATAGTTCTTTTCATTCATTTGTACTGCTTGTTCTTTTCTTCATTTCAAAGAGAGAGAGAGAGAGAGAGAGAGAGAGAGAGAGAGAGAGTTGCTCCTTTTGTTTCTTAACCTAATCCATGGCTACATCAAGATCTATCTTCTCATTCTCAATGGCTTTCTCCATTCTATAGGTTTCCATCATTTCTGATCTTTTCTCAAGCTGTCAAAATTCTAATAAGAGAACCACTGCTCTGATACCAATTGTTGGAAATATATAGTGTGCCTAGTGACTGAGAGGGGGGGTGAATTAGGAACCAATAAAACTTAATCCACAATTAACTTGAATGATAACATGCATAGAACTGAAAGTAAAGAACACATAGCTCATAACACATTATTTGGTTACCCAGAAACCTTCCAAAGAAAGTAAAATTGGGGTGGGGATGATACCCACAAGATTTAGTACTCTAGTATAAATTTAGCCAGTTAAAGCTTACAATGACCACTTCTGATGGTCTGCGTTGTTAGGATCATACAAAGGACTTGTTAGGTCCACCTTGTTAAAGGATTTATTACAATACAAAATGTAGTGAAACTCTGTTAAGAGATTTAGAGAAATGACTGTTAGATCCACCTTGTTAAAGGATTTTGTTGATCCACCCGTGAGAATGAATCAATTTTTGATCTGCTCTGTGTAACTATAATTGTTGATAATGATCCTTTGAATATAACAGATCACCTGATAGTGATAGATAAGTCTCTGCTATCCAAAATAATTCTGCACTTAGTCTATTTTCACATGTCTTCTGCACATGTATTCATCTTACAAAACTTGCTACATACTTGATAAAACAAGTTATCTTGCATATATATTATATGCAAATATACAACACTAAAATTTGGCTTGCAATTACAAAATAATATATAACAATATATACTATGTCGGCCTCATAACTGTCACTTGGGTGATACTTTCACTCGGGTCATACTGTCACTCATGTGACTCAGAGTGTCTTAAGTGTTTTGACACTAATTGACAATATGTCTTGCCATAAGGTCTACAGACATGAAAGATCGAGGCTGTCACAAGGAGGCCATATTGAAACACAAGATAAAATCAACAAAAAGGCATCCTGACCAAGTGGTCTTTCAGTCCAAAATTTCTTTCCATGAATAGTTTTGATGTGAGAATTGATAGAATAGCCGACACCGGAAGGATGTATCCTGATGGGCAAAAGATTGATTGAGTGAAATAGGAATTCGCTGGAAATTGCTTGTGAATAGAATAAAACTAGGAAAGTCAATCTGTCTATTGATTTATTGGAAACATGTGTGGTTACTGTGTCTAGAATAAAGCTCAGTGTTGATGGGGTAAGCACAGTCTTGCGGGAATGCGATTTTATTACGAAAGTGAAAAACGGTCAGGGAACTACCTACACAGATATGGGTAGTGAATTTATTATGGAAGGTGATGGAGGCTGTATGGAAGATGATGGAAACAGATGGTGGATCTAACTACACATGGTGCCTGAAATAGGTTTTACCGTAGTACTTATCCATTGCGCCACCAAAGTGGTTTTCACAGATGGATGGATTTATTTCTCTCTCTTTTTCTTTTTTGATAATTTTTTCAAGATTTTATATTTTTTATGCTTTTAGAATTTTTAGAATTTTTTTTCTTTTTTTCTTGCTTTTTAATGTTTTTGGAATTTTTGCTTTTCTGATTTTTTTGGATTTTGATAGTTTTTGGTTATACAACAGACTACTGAAGGATCAAGCATAGCAGCGCTTGAGATGTACAATATTTACAGGATCAGGGATTGGATCTCCCTCTGGTGAAGCAATCAGATAAGCGCCTGACCCATACTTTGTTGTGATGATGAAGGGCCCCAACCAATTAGGTTCAAACTTTCCTTTCTTTTCATGGTTCTGGAGGTTCTTCATATTGTGTTGCGGGACAAGATCACCAACCTTAAACTAACGAGGTTTAATCCTTTTGTTGAACTGGAGGTGGAGGATATTTTGATACACGTGGAGGTGGTTTAGGGCACTGAGGCATCTCTCATCAAGGATTTCTAGCTCTTGCAAGCAGGCAACTCTATATTCTTCTTCAGACAATAGATTCTTAAGAGAAATTTTGAGGGAAGGGAGCTCAATTTTGATGGTAGACTAGCCTCAGTGTCATAAAAAAGGGAAAAGGGGTGGCTTCAGTGGGGGTTTGGATGGAGGTTTCATAGGCCCAAAGGGAGGGATTGAGGTGAAGGTTCCAATCACGGCCAGCTTCATCGACTATTTTCTTGATGAGGATTTTAAGGATGGTTTTATTTGCAGCCTTGGCTTGACTGTTGCCTTGTGGGAAGTACTTGGAAGAGGTATGGTGGGTAATGCTAAATTTCCTACATAGCTCTATGAAATCCTTGTTTTTGAAAGGTCCTCCATTATCAGTAACAATGTCCTGAGGAATTCCATAGCGATAGATAAGATAGTTCAAAATAAACTTTGAGATCTTTTTTCAAGTGGTGTAGGTGAGAGGAACAACTTTGACCCACTTGGTAAAGTACTCAGTAGCGGCAAGGATGTATTTATGGCCATTGGAAGAATTAGGAAAAATCTGGCCAACGAGGTTGAGACCCCATCGGAAAAAAGGTCAAGGGGTGATGGTGGGCTGAAGGGATTGGGATGGGACATGTATCAAATTGTTGTGTTGTTGACAAGGCACACATTTATTCACATAGTTGTAAGCATCTTGTTCCATAGTAGGCCAGTAATATCTAGTGCATAACAACTTCTTAGAAAAATTGAGTCCACTAGAGTGAGCCCCATATATTCCTTGATGTACCTCCTCCAAGGATGTTTGTGCTTCATCAGAATTTAGACACCTTAAAAGAGTTCCATCAAAATGCTTTCAAAGAAGGGTATCACCAAGGATTGTGTATCGGGAAGTGCGGCCAATGAAGGTTTTGCATTGATTGGGGGTTAAGGCAAGTGGATTATGTCCATCGCGAAGGTAGTAGTATACTTCTTGGTACCATGGGGAGTTAGGATTAGTAATCTCACAAACCATTTTAGAATTCAATTTATCACAGGCAGGGACTATAAGATTCTCAATGAGAAACTCACAACGTGTACTATGTTCTAGCATGGTGATCATGGACCCAATAGTACTCATGGTGTCAGCTGCTTTGTTGTTTGTGTGAGGGATTTGTTGGAAGACCAATTCAGTGAAATGTGGTTTGAGTTCCTCAACTGTACGGTGATAGGGAAGCAACTTATCATCCTTTATTTGATATTCATCCATAACTCATTTGATAACCAATTGTGAATCACCTAGTACCAACAAATTGAGAATCTTCCATTATATGGCCTGACAGAGTCCAAGTACAAGGGCTTCATATTATGCAATATTGTTTGTACAAGGAAATTATAATTTATAAGATTTAGGGATGAGATCCCCTTTTGGTGTAACAAACAAGATTCTTGCCCCCGATCCTTTCTGAGTAAAGGATCCATCAAAATAAAGTTTCCATGGGGTACTTGGGGAAATATTAAGGACTAATTCATCTGGAAAAGCTTTTATGAGTGGATGTTTACCGTCAACAGGTGCTTTAGCTAACTGATCTACAATAAATTGTCCTTTGATAGCTTTGTGATCCACATAAACAACGTCAAATTCACAAAGGATCATAACCCGTTTTGATGTACGACCAGTAAGAGCAGCACGTGACAGGAGATATTTGAGAGGATCAATTTTGGCAACAAGATGAATCTTATGATTAAGCATATAATGTCGTAGTTTCTGTGTACACAAAACAATAGCCAAACATGCTTTCTCAATTAGAGAATAATTCAATTCATAACCAATAAGGGTCCTCCTGAGATAATAAACTTATCTCTCTTTGCCAGTATCATCTAATTGTGCCAGAAGGGCTCCCAACGCAACCTCTTTAGTGGAGATATACAAATTCAGAGGACGGCCAACAACAGGTGGTACCAACACAGGTGGATTATCCAGAAATACTTTTATCTTCTCAAATGCATTTTGACATAAGAAATCCCATTGGAACTTGATATTCTTGCACAGGAGATGAGAATGGATGCACCTTATCTTCCAGTTGTGACATGAATCTCTTGATGGACTGCAGTATTCCTTGTAAACTACACAATTGTTTCAATATTTTGGGTGGTGGCATCTCTAGGATGGATTTTAAGTTCTTTGGATCCACTTTGATTCCACATCGTGACACAATGTATCCCAACAGTTTACCAGAATGTACTCCAAAGATATATTTCTTAGGATTTAGTCAAAGCTTATATTTCTCCAATCGCTTAAAATGGTAGTGAGGATAGGAATGTGTGATTCTTGTGTCTTGTATTTTACCAAAATATCATCCACATAGTCTTCCATGATGACATGAAATTTTTTATGAAAGATAGTAGTCATTTCTAGTTGATAGGTGGCTCCAGCATTCTTACAACCAAAGGGCATCACCCAATAACAGAAGGTACCCCAAGGTGTCATGAATGCAGTTTTGTGTTGGTCTTCTAGTGCTATCCTGATTTGATTGTAACCGGAGAATCCATCCATGAGGGACAACATCTCGTGTCGAGCAGTCAAATCCACTATAATGTCAATATTTAGGAGTGGAAAATCATCCTTAGGACATGCAAGGTTTAAGTCTCTGAAGTCGATGCAAATGCGAATACCCCCAGCAGGTTTTCCTACTGGCACAATATTGGAGACCCATTTAGGATAGTCTATAGGTCTAATTACTTCAGCATCCATCATTTTCTGAAGCTCTACTTTGACTACCAGTGCGACTTGCGGATGCATCTTGCAGAGTTTTTGCTTAATAGGTTTCACACTAGGATCCACAGCAAGATGGTGCATGAAAAGATCTATATCAAGCCTAGGCATGTCCTTGTAAGTCCAAGAAAAGTTGATTTTATGTTTATGAAGGAATGTTGTCATGTCTTTCTTTTCTTGATCACTGAGAGAAACTGCAATGTAAGTGATGTGTGGATCTGCTTATGTGCCCAGATTGATCAGGATAGTGCCTTCGATAATCATAGAGGACACTTCTGGTTTGAAAGATATGAATGGTAGGTCAACTTCTCCCTCCTCTAGTGCCTCAAAAAAGTTTTCACTAGAGGATGTGTCCTTTATTTTATCTTTTTCTTCATCCAAAGGTGCCTGCGAGAGGTTTTCACCAAGGGATGTTTTTGTATTTTCATTTTTTTTTATTGTCATTTTTGCGACTAAGAGAATTGACCTAGATACCGAAGTAGGCTTTCTCACTGTAGTGGATGTGATATTCGTATTCTCAGATATTCTTAAGTCCAAAGAGGGCTAAAACTGCCTCATCCTAATCACAAACATCCAAAGTTGGTGGTGAATCTTGATGATCCCAACCAATTAGTTCAGGGTTTGTGAGAGGAAGATGAGGGGATGAAAGGTCATTTTGGGTGATAGTGAAGACATGGTTAAGGTCTTCGAGGTCATCTTCAACATAGTGGAAAGGAATTTCGAAGAACTCTTCTTCAGTGTCTGAATCTGAGGTAGCTAAACAATAATCCTTAGTGAAGTTAGTCTTAGTTTCTATGGAACCCAATCCATGTCCTCGAGGATAGCCATTGGTTGTTATAATTTTATCTTACTAGTTTCATTTGCTACAAGACCAGTACCATTATACCCCATGCTTTCAACACTGGGAGTAACCTTGATATACTTTCCTTTAGGGAAGGTCACAGGTTTTTCTTCTTCATCATTGTAAAGCCAATCAAGGACATTGTATTCCATGTGTTCATCTGATAAGGAACCCCAATGTTCAAAAGTGTTTGTTTTGCAATGCATGAGCTCTTTCTCTTTAGAGGGGGGTAATGGTGATGGTCTTCCATAGGACTTCAAAGACAAAGGGAGATTCACAATGCATAGAGAAATTTCAAATTTATATTCTCTCATGCCTTGATCTGTAAAGGTGGCCTTTACTTCAGATCCAAAGGCTTTGTCTTCAGTAACCTTTTTATTTCCTTTGGATTGATTAGCTGGTGTTTCTGATGTCTTTTTTAGAACTGAGGGAGTGTTTGAAATAGGGGTTTCTTGATTAAAATGTCGGCCAAACTCATTCAATGGATAGTAGTTAGATTATTTTCCTTCCAGTCTCTTGCAGTATTGAAAGGGCTCAGGATCTCTAGGAATCATGATTTATCTACCATGATGTGGGAACTTGAGACATTGATGATAAGTAGAGGGTAAACCTTTGATAGCGTGTATCTAGGGTCATCCCAGCAAGATAGTGTATGGTAGATCTAGATCCAGCACATGGAAAATAGTTTCAATCAAGGTTGGGCTCACTTGTAAGGGTAGTGTGATAAAACCTTTGCTTTATTGTTCTCTATCAACATAGGCCTTTATTGTGATTCTCTTATCTACATGCAGGAGTCCTCAGAAAGACCAATGTTACAGATCATCTTTAATGTGCACAAATTTAAGCTAGATCCACCATCTATAAGGACTCATTTTATTTTTGTGGATTGGATTTTGGCTTCGATATGAAGGGATTTATTATGATGAAGGTCAGGACCATGAAATTCCTTGTCAGTGAAAACAAGATGCTCTTGTGCAGCTAAGTTCCCGATCATGGCTTGGAATTGTGCGACATTGATATTCTCAGGGACATGGGATTCATTTAGAGCATCTTCAAGGATTTTTTGTGAATTGGCGAGGTTTTTAGAAGCTCTAGAATGGATATTTGTGCAGGCATATTTCTTAACTGAGCCAATAGGTCATAACGTGAGGCGGGCTGAGTAGCAGTAGACAGTGCAGTTGGTGGTTTGGCAGATGTAGAAAGTTTATCAGCAGCTTGGATAGTGACTCTGGGTCTGTGTGTGGTAGCATTACAATCAGTAGCTTTGAGTATTATGGTGTTAACATGTCTGTCAGATTCTTCAATGCAGCCACAAAGAGCATCAAACCCAAAGATATCATTTTCTTCTAGACTCCCACATGTTCGATCATTGCATGTGATAGTATTGGTAGAGTAATCATATGGGATTGTGTTGGATGCATTGTTTTGATTGTGCGGTGGGAAGGGTTGATTGTAGAATTTAAGTTTCGCATTAGATGAGGATGTATTCTGACCTTCAACTTTGGTTTTTCCATCCTCAATGAGATCTTGCACAAAGTGTCTAAGCTTCATGCATTTCTTGGTATCATGCCCTTTGATGCAATGATAATCACAATAATCATTATTTCTATACCACACAGGTTTGGGTTGATTCTCATCAAAAGGCTGAGTATTTGGATAGATTATCATTCCTTGATCTGCAAGTTGTTTAAAGATCACATCTAGGGGTTCTGCTAATGTTGTGAATTATAGTCATTGCAGATTGTTGTCGTTATTGTTGTTGTTGTTGTTTTTATTTTTATTTTTGTTGTTGTTGTTGTTGTTGTTGTTGTTGTTGTTGTTGTTGTTTTTGTTGTTGCAAGGGAACAAATATGATTGGTTGCGCGGTTGTTGTTGATTGTTGTTTTGATACGGATTCTGATTGTTTTGGTTTTGATTGTTTTGATTCTGATTTTGATTTATGTTGTGATTCTGATTTTGGTTCTGATTGGTATTGCGATTGTTTTAATTATTATTGTTGGATGCTTGAACAGTTTGAACATGCTTGGCATCAATCACTCCATCATTGAAAACTCCTTCATTTTTACTCCAGAATTTTGATTTATCATTATTGGAAAGAGTATAATGTTTGATGCTACCTCTTTGCAAAAGGCCATCTTCAATGTCTTTTCTCTTTTTGACAAGGGATTCAAAGGTGTCAGGTGAAGCCATTTTCATTTGGAAAGACATCTCAGAGATCAAATTCTTTGTGAGGATGTCAATTAAGTAACTATCAGGTATTTTCCATGACATGCAATTTGCAATATGTCTCCATCATTGTAAGAAACTAGCAAAGGTTTCTCTGTTCTTTTGTTTAGTATTGCACAAATCGCTAAGTGTGGCTTGATGCTCAATATTGTATGAATATTGTCCAACAAACTTCTCTGCGAGATCAAAGAAAGTAGAGATTGATCCATAAGGAAGGGTCATGAACCATTCCAAAGTTGCACCTCCAAGACTCCTAGTGAAGAGTCTTTTCAGGTAATTTTCATTATAGGCAACTTCTTGACATGCAATGTAAAATTCTTTGAGATTTTGTAGAGGACATGTTTCACCTTTGTATTTCTCAAATTTAGGCATCTCAAAGTTTGAAGGGAATGGTTGCATTGTGATAGACTTGTAAAATGGATAGGGACAAATCTCCTCAAAAGAGAATTCCTTTTTGCCCCCATTTTGTAAACCATGCACAAGATTTTTGAGTTCATTAAATTGATGGGCTAAATCTAGAGCATTATGCAAAGGAAATGATGGCACATAAGCTCCAACTCCAAATTGTGCAGCTAAAAACCCCGTGGAGGTCATATCAACAGTAAGAGGGGGTATATATTGATAAGCTCTAGATGTTTTGGTTGTGGATGACTTCATACCCATTGTTTGAAACATAGATGATGTAGTCAAAGGCATAGAAATCTGCCCTATGTTGTTGACATTAGCGCTTTCTCCTTGAGTAGTATTTTTCATTGCGTGAGTGCTATTATGCACAGTGATGTTTGGCAAAACGCTTAGGATCTGTCAAATTTATTCTTGTGTCAATTGGGTTGATGATGTAGTTATTGATACATGCATTGATGTAGGTATTGACATGGAAGGTTCACTAACAGCTCCTTTACCAGTATCACGTGATGATGTAGCATTTGAATTAGAATCCATGGCTGTGGTAGCAGCAACAGCACCTTTGGTGATGTTTTGAGTAAGGAGAAATTCATCAAAGTCAGTGGGCATTGTGATGCCATTTTGAATAAGATTCAAGAAGAGTTCACCGTTGTTTTGATTAATGGCCTTTTCAACCATTTCTAAGTTATATGGATCGCTAAGGAATTCATTCACTTGGGTAGGTATTTCTTTTTGTTCCACTAACTCAGTTTCTTTGGGAACTTCCTTAGCTGTTACTTCAGTGCCTTGAAAGTATTGATGGGAAAAAGGATTCTCCTCATAGGTAGCGGTGTTGAGTGTTGCACGCCTCATGTTTCTAGCTTGGGATTGACTGACTAACATACAATGGCAGACTTAGAAGAATGGAAGACAAGAAGATGTAAGATTGAGAGATGAAATGGAATGGAGCAAAGATTTGATTCTTGATTTGATTTGATTGATTGGATAAGGATTGATTTGATTGTTTGACTGATTGATTTGATTATTTGATGATTGATTTTGATTTAAAGGTTTTTGGAACAAAACCTAAGTACAACAAGACCTTGTGATGATACAAACACAAAAGGATTAAATGATATATTTTCTACTTGAAGATAGACTTGTGATCTCAATTAAAATGGGACATCAAAAATGGATTCAAATTACTTGAGACAGACTGATGGTCTACAAGCAATGTTGTGTTTGTTTGAGGATGAAGGTTTGCAATACTTTTGATTAAGGTCTTTCAACCTAAAAAGGGATTAATTTGATTTGATGCAAAGAGGTTTGATCTAATGCTCCAAGAGAAAGAATGATGTTTGATAATGGTGGAAGAATTGAAGAATTGATTCTAGAAACAAGAGGGTTGTTCTAATCGTATTTCTCAAGGGTGACAAAAGCATGGTTGATAGGATATTTGGCCATGAAATTGCAGATTTTGTTGTTGTACATGATTTTGTCAATTTTCTCACAATACTCAATTTCTTGCTTGATTGATGTAGAAATGTGTTGATATTCTTTGGATTTGTGAGTAGTCTCTTTCTGTTCTTGAAAAACTAGAGGTGTTGGAAGCTTAACTTTCTTATGTTTCTTGGAACCGATCATGTCATATGTTGAAAAACTTGATTTTGATTGAGTGTATGACTGTTTTAGGACAAATGATTTCAAGGTTCCATAGAGAACCAAATTTTGAATATTTCGGCAGATTTTGGAGCTCACTGTTTTCAAGCGAAAATGGTAGTCTTAGACGCAGCTGGCAATATGCGTAAACAATGATCTTCGCAGATGGTGATCTACACAGTCGTCGACTCCAGAGCAGAGATGACAGACTATTGTTAGGGCAATGTCTTGAGATTTTGAACAGATTTTGGACTTTAGTTTGACTTTTGATGGATTTGTTCAATGGCAAGAACCAATTTCAGCATACTCAAACTAGAAAATAACCATCACAGGTCTTGAAAACAATTCATTAATGGACAAAGCAACCTTGAGGGATACAAGCATGTGTGATAAGTTTGTTCGTTTGAATGTTCATTTGTGTTTTGGATTTGTCAATATTCAAGCACTTCAGACACAAGTCTACCTAAGGAATTGGCTTCGAATGAAATATGGTAGTCCTTCAACTCACATAGCAGTGTCACTCCTGAAAGAGCGCCCATGTTTTTGCCTTTTTTCAGGTATTGTTGTCGTGCTATGAAGATCTCTTTCACAACACAATACCCTAGGACATGTATGATGGGGATCTTAGGGAGAGATTCTTCCCTCCCCTTGCACTATAATAAATCATCATTCGAAGGTGAATCAGGTAGCTTCTATTCCTAGAGTTCTTAGTAAGGGTCTCCGTTCGATTGTATCATTTATGTCCGTGCAACCATGATTCAAGCATACAACCTCATAGAGTGTCTTGACAAAAGTGGTCACGTAAACGTGATTAAGAAGGTGAGGCCACACTTAAGTTAGATGAGAGCCGAGTATAAGCTCAAATGTCAATTGACTCCCGAGGCTTTAACCCCAAAGAGTAAATTTGTTTAACATGAGTTGGAGTGGTGTGGCTTACACCTGTTTCTCACATGGGTCATTCCTGAGAGATTTTTTTCTCAATCGGCAGGCCCATCTAAAGGATTAACTGTAAAAGATGGATTGGCGACAAAAGGGGTCTAGATTTTTTATTTTCCCTCAAGGGGAAAAGAGCATACTCTCCTATCCAGTGTTGTTTTCTCCCAAACACTTGTTCTTTCCAAAAAGACTTATTTTCTTAAAATAAAATAAATATGTCTAAGTTTTTTATCTTCCCAAAAAGGAAGAGAGCATAATCCCCTAATGTTTATTTTGAATCAGACAAATAAACCTCCTAATTAAATCTAGGTGCCTAGTAAAAATATATGCTAAGAAGCACGATCGTTTGGCTAAAATTTTCAAGGCGACCTATAAGAACACGTATTAGTAGTTTCATTTTTTTGTCTTCTCCAATCGTCCTACAAACACACAAAGTTAGTAGTCTCTGATATTCTGGTCTTCAAAAGACAATGCTGCAAAACCTTGAAAGATATCAATAACCCTAAAATCTGCTGAAAATTACAAATCACACTGAAATTGTGCATATGGCAGAGTACAGTCACACACCGTGATTTGCGCAGACGGTAAAGTCAGAGCATAGACGACGATTTGTGAAAGGCAGAAACTGATACCTGTCACCAAACTGAAAACTCACAGATGACAGTTTGATGGCGTAGATGGTAATCTGCAGAGACGGTCAACTTCCTACACACACGGCAAAAAATAAATAATTAGCAGAAAAATAGATTTAATAAACAAACATATTTATCTTTTTACCAATTTTGGCAGCATTTAACTCTTAAAAATTAACACCCTATTAGAAACCTGAGACTTAAAATCCTGAAAATCAGTAAAAAATGTTTCTAAACATTGTTTAAATTAAATTTGCATTTTGAGATGCGGAGACAGCTGTTGACAGGCGCAGACGCTGATCTGCACAGATGGCGGTCTGCGCAAACGACAGTCTAGAAATGCTGACGGTAAAACAGTGTGGAGACGGCTCTGCATAAAAAAATTCTAAAATGTTGAAAAACACAGAAAATACATTAGAAATTTTGAAAATTAGGGGCGTGGGTCCCACCGGGTATGCCAAAATGTATGTGCTAAAATCCTACCTGTTGGGATCACGCTCAGACATGCAAATGTTAGAGATATAAATTATTTAAAATAGCTAACATGTCTAAAAATATACTCTAAAAATAAGGGATTCAATCACAACCTCCGATGAGCTGAACAAGGGCACCCAATGCCTTGTTGATTTGTTCTTAGAGAATTATGTGGGTGTGCTCTCCCAACACAATATTTAAATCTCACTAGATGATTAAATATGCATGATATGGTTGAAACTAAATGCAACTAAATGATGTAATGAAGGGCTCAAGAACAAGTATGAGGGACTTGTCTCAAATCCTTTACCAAATGTGAATGATGAAGATGCAAAGCTAGACTAGAATGATATGCATAAAATGGAATCAAGAACTAGATTCATTCCACTTAAGCCTAAGATGTAATATCTAGATTTTGCTAATGAACTAAGAACATAAACATAAAAATGAGCTATGAAATTCAAACACTAAACTAGCATGATAATAATGCATAAATGAGAGATGATTTGCTCTTGGCAATGGCCTCTATTTATAGATTTTTTAAAGGAGAGAGAGGGCTTGTATGAGGTGGAGCTCATGTGGCATCCATATAGGTGCCACATGAGAGACACATAAGCCATGCAAGAGGCTAACTTTGCTCACACATGTGTGAGCAACTTTTGATGTGATGGGTCAAGGTGTACTTAAAGTACACATGTGAAGGATCTTGTTAGAGGTGTAAGAGTTTTTGTCCAATAAAACACTTTTAGAAAGTGTCATCAAGGTTGTAAGAAATCTTGTTGGCACCAAATTATGATTATTTGGAAAAGTCAAATTTTGAGCAAATAATTAGGACTAATATGTGTAGGAATGAAGAAATTAGCCTAGTTAATTAGTAAGTCTATTTGGTGAGAGTGATGTGAGGTAGGGTGGGATCTAGGTTCAAATTAGTTTAATCTAAATTAAATTTAAATTAATTGTGGCTTAGTAGAATTAAGTCATGTAGAGGGATAAAGAAATTAAAAAATTATTTAAAAGGGATTTATGAGGGAAATGTATATAAATAAGATTTAATACATTAAAGGGGATGGTATTTAAATTAAATTTAAATACTAAAAAAAGTGAATCATATTTAATTAAATAAATAGAAGAATATAACAAATATAATTAATTATAATGCTATATGAATATTTATTAAATTAATATAAGGACGATTTTAAACGTCTAAAACTTCAAAACTTAATCACCTTTATCACTCAGTTAAAACATCATCATTAATCTTGCCCATGTTCTAAAAGATAAGAGCTTTAGTAACTCGCACTTTAACCATCTTTAGGAATGATGTGTATCCCTATCATCCTGCTCGACCAATCAAGTACCATAGTTGTATTCCTTATGCCTTATTGCTCAGAATGTCTACAGGTCCAGGACACGTGTTGATCTGTTGCAATGCCTTGATGGGTAAAGAACCTACATCTTTTCTTTGAGGAATTACGCCTACCATAGATCTTCACCGAACATTAACTGTTGATATTCCTTCTTTTTCGCTCAGACTATAGTGGGGTCACAACACGCGTCGCTTAGGCATGATACCTTGATGGGTAAAAGACAAGCATCACATCTTAGATTCATCATGTCGACCGTTGGATGAAGATTGATCTGCTCGGTGCTTAATTTATTCGGTCTCACTCAAACGAGATCTGGGGGGAAACCTGTCAGCAAGTTGCAACGCCGTGAAGAATAAAGGTTGTTCATCTTTTGATTGCGAGAACGCACCACCTGTAGATCTTCATTGAGATTTTATCGTTGAATGGGTCTGCATAAAAAAATAAAATAATCAAATAGACTGTGAAAACACACGTAACAGCTAGATTATGAATTTGAATATGAATAAGACCAAGGTAAAATAACAATACAAAACATATAAATCACACCAATATAAGAGTACAAAATACTTCCCTGAGATATGTGGAGGTGTAAATTGATCTATAAATTTAGGTTCCACTAGGTGCTTCCCTCTTATACATCTTTAGATCTTGACTCAAGTCCTTTGAAACTTAACACGTTAGAGTAACTTAGCTCTGATACCAATTGTTTGTCCCACTGAGAAGGGGGGTGAATCAGACAAATAAAAAATTAAACACTTAAAGTTGAACTCATTGATTCACTCAGTAATACTGAATACAGTAATAACCAATTCACCAAATAAATCAATAACATAAGCAACAATACATCTCATATATGTAAATCAATCATTCAAACTTAGCAATATCAGATTAACTAATATAACTCTAGATTTAACCATGTAGACACCATATTTAATGAGGCAATCCAATTTGGGAAAAACCCTTGTGGGAATTGTGACTCACAATAAAAAAGTGCTCTTCTAAAGTACGCTCGGTTAAGAACTTATCATGTTAAAGATTACAAACATATTTGCTAAATGTGACCCTGTTAGGGGATTTACCTCAGATCTATTAAGATACTCACCTTGTTAGGAGAGTCCTTGTTAGAGGTCTTTAAACACTCTTTTGGAATATCACCTAAGTCTTAGGTTTTACAAATAGGACTATTAAATCCACTCGATTAAGAGATTTCTCTGTTACAAATATTAATAAGAAACAGTAAAATTTGATCTGTAAATATAGAAACTACCTTTTCTTGTGTCAGATCCTTTATGCTCAATTTAATACAGGCATCACATACTCCATTGATCTCTTTCTCAAACTGTAGATTCTTCAATCTTTGTTTCTCTGTTCTGCTTGGTAAATGTTGTTCTTCAGCTTCTTCTTCTATGTTCAATTCGTCAGCCTCTCTCTCTCTCTCTATGTATTTCTCATTCTTTATATAGACATACTTTTGCCTCTTAATCTCCTTACTTTTATTTTCCTTCATTTTCATTTATTCGTTCGATCATCTTCTTCATATTTCACAACTCGGTAAACCATCTCACTTTTACCTCAAAACTTGTATTTTTCTTGGAACTCTTCACAATTTTGTTTAACCACTTGATCTTCGCCTTAGATATTCACATTGAATTTTCCCATTCATAGATCTTGTAACAAACTTTATTTAATTAATTTCCTCATCCATCTCATCATCGCTTTGTATTAAATTTGATCTTATCATCATTTATTATTAGCATCCTTCACTCAATAAAACTTGCTTTGCAACTCAATAACTGACACATTCACTACTCGGCGTCTAACTCAACTTCGGTGCTCGGTGCTCAGTAACTGCGACTGACTCACATAACATTCTACCAACTGACTCATTCTAGCTTGGTAAAGTAACTCTTTCAGTCATAACTTTAATTCATTACAGTTCCCAACTTGATCAATCAATTGTACCGATTTGATAACATCAAATATATAGTAGAAAACAACTATTACTTCATCATTGTATGATCTATATTGTTCACCCATTTAACTTATCCTCTTAAGATATGGTAACATAACAAAAATCAATTAATCAATTGCTTGACATCAATGACAAAATAACAACTAATCTAACCATTTCTATAATTATGATACTTGGTATCACTCGGTCTTCATCATCTCCGTGAGATATTAATCAGTTAATCAACAATTATTTAGTGTTAAAAACCATCTATACTAGTAATGAATACTTGGTCCCATGGTTTGTAGATGGATGTATTTTTATCACTTAGTAATGTGCATAGCAAATCAATTATTTCAAATAAATGCATGATACCACTATGGGACCTTTTGAAACATGTGTAATGACCTAAAAATGGTCATCAAAACCCTAGACCCCCAATCTCGATCTCCTATCAAGAAATCCTAAATCTTGATTATCCTAGGTCCTAACCCTAAAGGCAATTCATCATCTTCAGTCCGATCTGACCTGAACCCTAGGTCTCAATCTATCATCACACTTGAATAATTAATAAATCCTAAAATCACAAAATATTGGCAAATAAAATGTATGTTATTTATTTAATTAATATCCTAGTATGTTGATTAAATAAATTGCTAATTGTCGATTAAATGCAAAAAGGAATTAAAATTAATAAAGTTGAGTTAAAATACATTTAAAATTGTTTAAATATTTAGAAGTGCATATTATGTCATCATTTTAGTTCATTGAAAATCAAATTATAAATAAATCTGTCTTGTTTAATTAACTAATTCTTTTCTATTTCTGATTTTGGAAACAATCTAGTTAACTCAAAAGTGATTCTAAAAGTTTCATAAATGACTGGTCAATCAGTTTAGTCAACTAACTCTCTCAACCAATGATCTTCTGTGCAGGTGGATTGTGCTTCTTCAAGTTTAATCTTGTCCATTCTTTAGCTTTTGATCTCGATCTTTGATTCGAGAGATATTTTCTATAAAAGTGAGCTTCATTTCCTCACAAAGGATCCATACTTTTAAGTATTGTTATTATGAAGAATTGTGTTTATTTTAGCATTTTTAGCATTATCATTTAAGAATTTTTATATTTTTTATTTTAGTTTCAAAAGCATTTCATTTCTCAAATCCTAGAATCACATTTCATTTGGGTTGTAAAATCAATCTTATTAATCTCTTGGATTAATCATTTTGCATCTCTTGTATATCATCTAGCTTAGATCAAATCATTCAAATCCTTTATTTAGATAGAGTCTAAAGTCACTAAAATCGCAATGATTTGAGAGAAATTTCATACTCCTATTTACTAGAAGGCAATGAGTTTCCTTGGTTGTTTTATATTCCAGTAATTTAGTTTGGTTCAAGCAATCGAATAATGACTCATTGAAGTGTTGCGTATCTATCTTAGACCAATTTTAACACATATTTTTGGCACCCACTGTGGGATCATTGCAACTTTCTTTCACAAATCTTGGAAAATATTCTTTGGTGGATCTTTCACACAACAAGGCTCTGGTGCAGGAGTACTGCTCATAACTCCTTAGAGCTATTCTATTCCAAAGGCATACAAGCTCTTGTTCCCTTGTACAAAAAATATTGTCGAATATGAAGCCTTGGTGAATGGAATTAAACTGGCTACTGATGGAACATCTCTGAGTTACACATCGATGGTGACTCCCATTTGATCATCAACCAAATCAACGATGTTTATCAAACAAAGGATGATAAACTCATTCCTTATAAGAAAATGGTTGATGATTTCAAGAAATATTTTACACTCGCCTCTTCGCAGCAAAAAGAAGACTTTTGGTATGAGTTCCTGGTGGAAGAGATTCATTTCCCTACCTATAACTTCCCTAAATCCCATATGATATATGTTGTTGTTAGACAGGAGTCATCCAACTACAAACACATCTATGCCTACCTACGCCATCAGGTCATTCGCAATGTGCTCACCCGCAATGAAAAGTGTTACCTAATCTGTAATGCCTCATGGTATGTTCTCATAGATAACGACTTATATAGAAAAGGACTAGACGGTGCCCTTCTTAGGTGTCTAGAAAAGGAGGAGTCTAAACGTGCATTAGCTGAGGTTCATGATGGGGTTTGTGGTTGTCATTTCAATGGTCTGACCCTGGCCTAAAAACTGCTGAGAGTAGGTTACTACTGGCTAGATTTATAATCTTTAAAGGATCATAAGTTGTCATTAGTATAGAAGGAAATATTTTTTGGACCATTGGTTACATGATCACCGAGTGACAGCATTCAGTCAAATGCAGAGGTCACCAAAATAGTCAAGCACAGAGGTCACCGAAAATGCCTTAGCACAGTGATCACCGAAATTAGTGAACACTGATAGCACTATCACCGAAAGACAGTTTAAAGAGTAAACCGAGAGCACAGTTCGTAGAGAAACCTGAGAGAACAGTCTACAGAGTAACCTGAGCACCAATCTACCGAGAGACAGTTTTATTCCTGAGAAAAGAGGATCTCAAACTACATGTCAGCTAAAACACTTTAGTCTTTAAAATAGATTTATGCTTATCTAGACAACTATTTTTCTGGATCAAGAACACCGTAATATGTGGATATAATTAGTTTAACTAATTATATTCATGCAAACTAGGAGATCAAGGTCAAGTTGTAAACCTTTGATCATAGATTTTTTCTTGCAAAGTTTGAAACCTAATAAGGTCAAAACCTTGTATATATAGATGTATAATCAATCAAGAACATGATGATTGTAGCTAGAGAAGACATCTATTGATCAAACAGAGAGTATCATGTAGAAGGACACAAAAGGAAGAATTCAATTATGAAGAACTAGATACAAGGCTACTGAGCAGAACAGAGATATTATCAATCACTATAGGTGATACATATATTTTGTGATCTTAATAGATCTGTAAGAAGAAATTCAAGATTGCAAGCTATCAATTCAATTATATTTTTGTCTACTCTCTAACAATTGTAGCAAACATAAAAAATCCTTCAAGAAGGTGGACTTAACAATCTTATTGTAAATCTCTTAACCGAGTGCACACATACATTGTGTTGCTAAAATCTCTTAACCGAGTAGACCTAACAAGCCTAACATGTTACTCCTAACAAGGTAAGATCATCAGAAGTTATCACAACTTGTAGCCTTAACCGACACCTTCCATTCTGCAGATAGTGAAGCTTTGTGAGTTTCATCCCCACCGCAGTTTTTACCATCTAACAGGGGTTTTCTGCGTTATCAATTCTTGTGTCATGTGTAACTAAGTTTCATGAATGTTTCTATGATTGTTTACATGCACTTATATTTATGTTTTGATATTACATGCATGAGGTAGTAAAGCAACAATGGTCGGTAATACAAGAAAATATTACTAAGGTTTAATTGGTAAAATATTTAAGGGTACTGATTCACCCCTCCCCTCCCAGTACACACCCTTCCATTATTCCAACAATTGGTATCAGAGATAGATCTCTTATTTGGAAAAGTTTAATCACTTAAGAGAAAAGATCATATAATGGAAAGGTATAAGCTTAAAAAAAATATTGAGAATCAGAATTCGGAGATACAAATTTTCTTTGAGAAATACAAAGAATCAAGAAACAAGATGAAAGAATTATTGGCTGAAAGAAAAGTCACGGCATCTTGCTACAATGAAACTGGCTATCATGAAGAAGATATACATGATTTATTTGATTCATCAAGATCTACATCTGGTAATACATATGACATATCTGAAGGAAGCATTACAAGTCTGAATGAAATCAATCAACATCTGATTGAAAAATTAAAGGTACTTCAGATCGGTCAAGAGACACAGATGGTAAGAATGATTGATGTTATGAATAATGCAAGACAAGCTGAACAAGAAAGAACATTAGTTATTGATGACATGAGAAGGATTACTGGAAAATTGCAAGAGAAATAATCTTAGATATAGAGACTTACTGAACATCACATTGAGATCACTAGTCATATAGTTCATATGAGTCATGAGGCCAACCAAGTGAACATAGAACTTAATAGAAAATTGGAAGTTATTGGTGAACTAAGAGAAAAGAATGAGAAACTAAAGCATGAAGCAAAGATTCAAAAATAGCATAATGATATGATCAGGAAAGTTGAAGGCAACACAAAAAGAATGGATGAAAATCTGAATAGACAAAGAAGACTCAACAACAATACCGGTTTAGGGTATACCGAGCATGAAGAATCATCAAACCGATCTGATCAAAGAGATGTCTACACAACTCCAAGACCAATGAAGCATTCATGTAATCACTGTGAAAAACTAGGACACACATCAAATGTCTGTAGGAGTAAGACAAAAGGTATTCCTAAAAATTACTTCTACATTCATAGGTAATTTTTATAACTGTAGCAAGCATGAACACAAAGCACATGAATGCAGACCTAAGGTGAACAAACCAAAGAAGGAATCCTACATGGAAAAATATTGTCCTACTTGCAAAATGCATGGTCACACATCTTATGAATGCAGGAAAAAGAAAAAGAAAGTATGGAAACCTAAAGAGCAAGAAAATTCTTATAAACTAAGAAGAGTCGGTAACTCATATGTTTAGGATTACAACACATGGGTAAATTGCACAGCATGTGGAAGATATGGACATATAGCTGCTAACTGTATGAGGAAATGGACAAGAAGGTCTAGAAAATGGACTAACCCCGGAATGGCATGCTTACATTGTCATAAGGTCAGACACTTGAGAAAAGACTACAGAGACTGAGTGATAGAGTCAAACACTTTTACAAATGGAAATACTATTGAAGACATCAAGAAGATAAGAAATCAAATGTGGAGGAAAGCTTCAATCAATGATACTGTTGGACCAAGCACTACAGTTGGTGACACCTCATCCAATGGATCTGGTGATTCCACCACCCCCACCTAAGGAATACAAGTATGGAACTACACTGTACAAAGCTATATTTTACATCAGTTCCAATATTCATTTATAATATGACAAATTAGCATGAATGGAGATGCACTATGATATTACTTGTTATGATTTTATGAATCGAGTCTCGTTGATCAACACATATCGAGCATTGTCGGTGTACATATGAAAAGCAACCAAGTTGTCAATATAAACCGAGCATCATCAGTAAACATGTGAAAGAAATCAAGTATTCGCTACATACTGAGCACCGTCGGTGAACATGTGAAAAGTACAACTAAGTTGTCACTTACCCCGAGCATTGTATACTCACCGAGGATGAAGACTTTGGTTTGATACCTGAGCGTCTTTGTTTCATTGACCGAGTGGTAGCTTAAGCATTCAATGCATCACTTGGGTTATTTTCTATAAATAGGGCAACAAAGAGCTCATTCATTCACCAAGCGATAAAGTGAAAATAGCAGAGCGAAGAAGAGCGACTACGAGCGACAAGATTGCAGAATGATTCACAGCAGATTCAAAGGCTACTTCGATAGATTTCAATCATCCACAACAAAGATCAAATGAGTATCTAGACTCACTGAGCTAATAGTTTATTTACAAGAAGCCCTAAATATTTCACAAACAATGGGAACTACCTTGCGAGTATCAAAGATCAAGAACACAAAGGACAAGAAGATAAACCTAATTAAGAACACAACCTGTGAGGAGCCTAACTATAAGTTTTTCCCTGAGGTTGCTGCTCAACCCGATGACAAGGGAGCATTTTCAAGTATCCCTCCTAGGGTTTTGTTGGTTGAAGATATCCACACATACATCCACTGCAAGGTTGCAAAGATCGAATATTTTGAGATTCAGGAAGCTTACCAGAAGCTATAAAAGGATAGAAACCTACAAGATAAGTATAAGCACATAGAAGTGAAAGGGCTAACCAATGCCCTACTATTCCTGAAAGAGTTCAAAATCGAGTGGATACAGATAGTCCTCAGTCAGGTACATGATAGAAAAATGTGGTTGGATGAACCAAAACTGATCACAAAGGATGTGATTCACGCTGTAACTGGTTATCCAATAACTGAAAAGGCTAAAGCCCTAAAAAACACTCCACGTACCAAGATCATAAAAGTAAGGCAAAATGGGATGAAAGAGGATTGAAAGTTAATACAATCACCGACCCTGAAATAAATTTTGGTGCATGTGTGATTGGGTACAAGATATTGCAAGCTAGCAAAATGAACAGCGTAGCATGTGGAGCAGTTGACATTTCTTATAAGATTGTGAAGAAGGGACTTCAACTGGACTTATCTGAGCTGCTACTGAAGCAACTTGAAGAAAACATCAGGACAATTAGATCAGCCAGATCTAATACATGTGATTTTGGTTCCCTCCTTATGTGCACATTCTTCTATTTTCAGAATTTCTTCCCTTTTCTCGATAATGTCACTTGGGACACAACCCGACCAATAACTACACAGATTGGTGAATTCATTAAGTCACCAGGGGATAACTTCACATCTATAATGGATGCATACTTCACCATTTTCAAGGATAGAATGTAGAAGAGAATGAGAATCCCTCCACAACTGGTTGAACAATACAAAGATGACATATGTTTCATAGTGGACACCGATACAACACATATCAAACCACCTGTACCAAGAACAACATGGTTACCACCATTGGACTATGAGATCAACATTGATCAGGCTACAAAGGCTATTGAAGCCTTACGTAATGAACCAGTGGACAAATCATTGAGGAGATTTGGCACATATGAGGATGCCAAGTCTAGATTCAAGACTATATTAGTAGTGAAGAAGATAGACCGAAAGAAGACAAAAATAATAAATACTCTTAAAAAGAAAATTTCAGTAAATGATGAAGAGTTGGAACAAGATGTCACCGAGGGACAGTCACCCATCGGTGAAGGTAAAGAGTTAAGTCAATCCGAGTCTAATGAATCAGATGCACCACACACCAAAAAAACAAGAACTACTGAAGTGGCGGATGCATCAAGAACCAAGAGTAAGACTACAAAAGAGGTAGACTCGCCACCCTTGAAGAAAGGAACGGTGAGAACATATCAGAAAATGAAGAATACATCCTCTACCGGGCAATCCGCACCGAAATAGAGAAGGAAATATCTAAGAGGAAAAGAAGACAAGGATGAAAGAGAACAAAGACTCCTAGAAGAAAAGGGTAAAATACCTAAAACAATTGATGAAGTTGCAGAGTCAATCATCAACACAGGCAGCATATCACATCACAAGATTAGACAATGGCTAACCTTGTCTCTCGTGAATCAGAATAAGATAGAAGAGGCCATAATCAAGGCAATCGTCACATAAAAGTATGTACCTATACAATTCAACAAGAATATTCCACAAGAGCTCGATGACAAAATATCATCAAGATGGACATATGCCTTGCACACAGAGAAACAAATGAGGGAAAGATCCCTAGTTACTTTCATGCCTGAGTCCACAGTTGAAGAAATTGATTCAATAATGAAGGAGCATGCAAAGAAATTTTATGCAAAGATGAGAGCATACAAAGTACTACAGGGAAGATTAGAAGACATTGACAAAGAAAGCAATGAGATTTGGAATGAAATCTTCAATCCACCCGAGCAGGAATAAGATATAACTAAAACTGCTCACCCTTGGGATAAGGAGGTCATAGAAAGCCTCGAGCACATACTGATCAATGACACCGAGGATGTTGATCCAATTGACTTAACCATAGAGGCAAGTAATGTTAGATTTGATAAACACAAATCCTCCTAAGAACACCTGCATGCACATCTGTCACAAGTAGAAGCAAGACAAAGACAGAAGAAGAGAAACTATGGCGGCCAAAAAGCCAGAGACGAGATATCCATGTTGATAGAAAAAGCTTCTATATTATCAACTAATGAATACAATACAATCTCCAATGAAAACTAAGAGGTGAATTCTTATAAAAGGAATCACGAAACCCTAAAGGGGAAAACCCTAAATAAATAGAAAGCTGCCTAAGTATAACTTAAGCATAGAGTGAATAGACGAATAATTAAGTGATTTAATTATTAGCTATACTATGACTACTCTAACACCCCCCCTTAAGTCTAACTTAGGGAGAAGCAAAACAGCTAAAACTACTGCAGAAAGAAGGAAAGATGGGTCCCGGCAACAAGGCCTGATCAGGTACCCAATACAAGGAAATAAACTAGATGAAGGAAACTAAGCCTTCAATCTAGGGAAAAGATGTCCCAGAGAAAGGAAAAAGAATGAGCAAGAAGCATCTCCAAAGCATGAAGCTGAAAACTCTGTCAGAAGAGACTGTTGGAACCCCCACTGAAGTGCATGACCAGGTAGAGAAGACAATGTCTGAAGAGCTGATCAATCGAGCCAGGAAGAAATAGAACCAACAGGTGAACCCCCCCATAATGCTGAACTGGGAGAGGTGACAGGAACACTAAAATGCAATACCAGAAACATCTGCAGAAAGAAGACCAGGGACACCAACAGTGCAACAGAAGCACAAGCACAGGATAAAGGGTGGTGTCACCGACACAACATGGGCTAATGTCGTGGAAGGTACACTCACTTGACAAAGGTGGATGCGCCTAAAATGGCATAATCATCATAACCCCCCATGGCACTTTATAACAGAGTGCGAGTACAAAAACACATAAGGTGGACAAGATCCCAGAAATGCAGAAGTAGGCACTTTATCTCAGTGCATTTACAGAACAAAAATGTAACAGAAAAGATACAACAAGCTCAGAAGTCAGAAAGAAGAGTGAGCTAGAAGTACAGTAGAAGAGATCCCAGGACCTGTAGACCCAAGCAATCCACCAGAGTGCATAAAATGTCAAACTTAGAGGAGAGAAAACCTAGAGCAGAATCTGAAAAAAATACCTCTGCAACTGAATAGTTCACTGAACCAGTTTTCCGACGATATTTGGTTTGCCAAAAACGGAGTCTAGATGAGCCAGATATGACTCCCGGAAGGCAAAAACACATATCGGACTTCAACAACAAAAAATGCTGTCAAAATAACAGAACTAAAAATCCAAATCACCATAATCAGAAAGAGCTCGAAAAGAGCTTTCCGACGATATAACTAAGTCCAAAAAAGGCCTCCGTATGCTCTAGATAGAGCCAAAAAGGCGATAAAGGCTCAAAAGGGCTCCAAAATGCAAGAAATAAGCCTCTAGGGCTAAAACAAATTGGCCCCTGGGTGCATGGCGCGCACAGGGGCTGGGCCGAAGCCCCTGGTCCCTCATAGGACCGACTGCTATACAATAAAGCCCGCGGGGGCTAGCACAGAACCGCCACCGGGCGGAGCGGTGGCCGCCGGTGGAGCGGGAAGCGGAGGGCGCCGAGAGGAGCGGGCGAAGGCCGGCGGGGCCGGGCAGCGGCGGTGGGCGGGCCGCAGGGGCCGGAGGGGCTGAGACCGATGGAGCGGCGGTGGGGGCCGCAGAGGGCGGCTGGCGGGTGGGGGTGCGGAGCGCGCAAAGAAGAGGAGGGCGCTGCCGGCGGAGGTCGAGCCCCGGTGGGGAAGTGGCGGCCCGACGGTGGCCCTTTTCAAACCACTGCCTGCGCTTTAAAATGCCAAAAATGCATTAAAAAATGTGTTTTTTAATTTTTTTTTTAAAATCATGTCCGTACAGCCCTAGTAGGGCAAAAAAATTTTGCCAGATGCTCCGGTGTCCAAAACGAACATGCCTTATATGGATTCTGGAGTTTTTGGGCCTTCTGGACGCAACCGTGAGGTCAGTTTTTGTCCAAAGTGCCTCAAAAAACAAAGACCCCCCAGAACCAATAAAAAATACAAGAAAAGACTTGCGATCTTCAAACCCCCAAACTGCGATGAGCTTGCTTCAAAAAGACCAGAACAGCGAGCAGCAGAAGAGCTCTGATACCATGTTAGATTTGATAAACACAAATCCTCCCAAGAACACCTGCATGCACATCTGTCACAAGTAGAAGCAAGACAAAGACAGAAGAAGAAAAACTATGGCGGCCAAAAGGCCAGAGACGAGATATCCATGTTGACAGAAAAACTTCTATATTATCAACTAATGAATACAATACAATCTCCAATGAAAACTAAGAGGTGAATCCTTATAAAAGGAATCACGAAACCCTAAAGGGGAAAACCCTAAAGAAATAGAAAGTTGCCTAAGTATAACTTAAGCATAGAGTGAATAGACTAATAATTAAGTGATTTAATTATTAGCTATACTATGACTACTCTAACAAGTAAGGCCATGGATGATAGTCCAGAAATATTTCAATCATTAGGGGAAACAGCTCACATAAAAATACAAGATGTCACTGAAGGTGATCTGCCGATGAAGTAAAGGCATATGAAGATGTCACTATCACCACCAAGCCCACAAATGAAAAGGACACAACTAATTTTGCAGAGGAAAATATACCAGGTAAACTGCCCTACTTGATTCAAGCAATCAATGTGATGACTGAATCACAGCAGCCACCACCGGAGCCTGATGTAGACATACCAAAGGACAAAGGTGACGAACATGAGGAGAAGCAAAAAGATACAAATGAGGAGAAGGAAGAGGCAAGTGGAGAGGATAATCCAAGTGATACACCTGCCAAGGAAAATGAAGAGGCAGAAAAGGTTGCAGAATAGGAAAAAGTTCAAGTAGAAACGTCTACAACCGAACAACAGGTTCACATCGAGCAGCATACTAAAGGCACAACACCTCCCAAGCAATCACCGAGGACAACAGAGAAAGAAAAGGACTTGCTATGGTAATTCATTCTCATGATTCCAGTACCATTCCAAAGAAGAAAAAGAAGATTAAAGCACCAGTCACACTTGATGAAATAATAGATATACACGACTGTGATCCAAGAACACTAGATCCCAAGTCACTGACCAAGTATGGAGAACTATGAAAAAGGAAAGCAATACAGGACGAGCTCAAGAAGGAGTACAAAAATTCACAAGTCCTAGATACTAAAAAGAAAATCCTATTGCAGATAGTTCCTGACACAAAGATTGATCAAAATACACCCATCATTGATCAACTAGCAGTTCTGACCAAGGCCATAACATCACAGAATGTAGAATCTGACAAGGTCATTGAGGAACATGTAGAAGAGAAGTGTCACTACAAGATCATAGAGAAGATCAGCCAAGAAGTGGCAGAAAACAAGGTAAAACTTTCTGACCTAGTAACTACATTCGAACCAATAATATCAGAAGTAGTTAACTTAGTTCAAAAGTTGTGCACACTACATCATTTCACTACCGAGCATAGTGAAAAGATAACTAAAATAGATGAAGATCTTAAAGCTAGTGCACAAAGTCTCTCAACCAATGAAAATGCATTCCAATTGCATTATGAGAAGATTGTAGAATCAAAATGGTTGAGACTTGAGATACAAAAGGCTAAAAGAAAAATCAGAGATGAGGTAACCAAGCTCCAAGCTATGTTAATACCGAATCTCACAATCCTATTGAAACACATGACTTCGGCAAAGACATTAATTGCCACCCCAAAGATGTCAGTCACCGAGAGTATCTATTACATGCATGCCAAAATCACTTTGGAGCACATGACCCTCAAGCACCTCAAGGAGAAATGGGAAAAGTAGATGACAGACATTCAAAAATATCATGCCCACATATTTGACAAGTTGTAAGTACTACACCTTTGTCATTATTTTAAAAAAAGGGAGAAAATATATGTATACATTAAAAAGGGGGAAAATGTATATACCTTACAAAAGGGGAAAACATGTCAAAGGGGAAAACGTACCAAAGAGGGAGATACACAAAGGAGGAAACATGTACATACACTGTACCAAGGCATGCACATAGGGGGAGTCACTGACAAGGTAAACACTTGGTGTATATACTGAACATATCAGTTTGCACATATCAGCTTTTGATACTAATGTCAAAGGGGGAGATTGATAATCCTTAAAGGATCATAAGTTGTCATAAGTATACAAGGAAATAGTTTTTAGACCGTCGGTTACATGATCACCGAGTGATAGTATTCAATCAAGCGCAGAGGTCACCAAAATAGTCAAGCCCAGAGGTCACCAATGTCTTAGCACATTGATCACTGAAATCAGTGAACACCAATAGCACTATCACCGATAGATAGTTTAAAGAGTAAACTAAGAGCACAGCTCACAAAGTAACCCGAGAGCACAGTATACAGAGTAACCTGAGAACCAGTTGTAATAGAGAGATACTATATATATATATATATATATATATATATATATATATATATAGGATTGTTACATTTGAAATTAGAATATTTATTGAAACGTGAGGGGAAGATAAGATGTTCCTTTTAACCTCAAATACACAAAGGATCCAAATTGATTAACCCCAAAGGAAGGATCAATGCATAAATGAATCAATCTATTAGAAATGAGAGCAAAGAGGAAGACCTTAGATTTCGTTTATAGAAAAGAATGTGTGATAGATTTAGAAAGATTAATAACTTTAATTGAAATGAATAGGAGAAAAGTACTAACCTTAAAATGTTACAGATCTGAAGAATGTTGTTTTCGTGGGTCTGCACTGAGTTTCTAGAAATTCTGCAACTACATCTAGAACAAAAACACAAAGATGGACAAAACCCAGAAATTTTTTTCTGATCTGGCACAGTTCTGATTTTGACCCTCAAGTCAATGTCACCATTGACCCAAAATTTCTTATTCTGACCTAGGGCATAATCGACCTCCGATTCTGACCTAAAATCTCTGACAGAAAATTTGTTTCCAGATCCTGATAGTTTATCGAAAAGGGTATCTGAATCTTCACTCCAACTTGTTGTTCCGAACCTGTCCCTACAAGAAAAATGGTTTGTTTGTTGGGGGGAGGGGTTTGCCTTAGTCAAACCCCGATTTTAGGAATTAACCTTGAATTCAATAATTGAAATAAAGAATCCTAGCAAGTAGTATAAGTAAATATAATAATGAAGCTATGATATTCAATAGATATGCAATTGTATTTCAAATGTAAACAAGTATGTAAATATGAAAGCTTGGACTCAATATTAGACACCATAAACCTCCATGATTGTATGCTTGGAATCCACCTTGAAGAGAGAATGAATGAATCTTGAGGATGCACAATAGGTCTTGAAGGAAAATCACACCACCATGATGGATAGATATAGGGCTTGAATAATGAATCTTGAATGCTTGAACCAAATCCCTTCAATGGCTTGAAAGCTTGAATCCTTGATCTTCAATGGAGAACTTGAATAATTAAGAGGAAGAATTGAACACTTTGAAAGCTTGAAAACATGTAGAACAATGGATGCTTGACTTGACTTAGCTTGACTTAATATCACTTTTTTTTTCTTCTTGGATAGTTTATGACTTGTACTTAGAGAAAATGAGAGGAGAAGGCTTCCTTATATATGAATCTAGGGCACAATCTTCTAGAGAGGCCTACATAGGATAATTAAATTTCAATTACACCTATATCCCTAGAAGATGACCTATATTAAATATAATTTAAAATTCATTGCTTCGAAACCCAAAACAGCCGACTTGGAAGCGGGAAATGAACTTTTAATGACCTCTGACAGCCAACAAACTTTCAAACTGGAAAGGGGGACCTGGGTCAAAATCGAGGTCGACCTTGACCTAGGTCAAGATCGAGGTAAACCTTGACCCAGGGAGTCAGAACCCCTAGAAAATGTGTTAAATGGGATGGATGGTGCCTGGAGAGGCCCAATCAGGGTCCTAAATAGGCACAGAAGTAGGAGAGGGAGCAGAAGTGAGGGGACAATATGATGCTGGTAAAAAACACCCCCTAAGGAGGGCTAAACATTCTTAATATGAAAGTGATTCTATTTTAAGACGATACACCATTCTACCGAGAGACAAATTTATTCCCAAGAAAAGCGGATCTCAAACTACACGTTAGTTAAAGCACTTTAGTCTTTAAAATAGATTTATGCTTAGCTAGAAAACTATTTTTGTGAATCAAGAACACCGTAATATGTGGATTTAATTAGTTTAACTAATTATATTCATGCAAACTAGGAGAACAATGTCAAGTTGTAAACCTTTGATCATAGAATTTTTCTTGTAAAGCGTGAAACCTAATAAGGTCAAAATCTTTGTATATATAGATGTATAATCAATCAAAAACATGACGATTGTAGCCGGAGAAGACATCTATTGATCAGACAGATATTTTCATGCAGAAGGACACAAAAGAAAGAATTCAATTATGAAGAACTAGATACGAGGCTACCGAGCAAAATAGAGGTATTATCCATCACTATAGGTGATACATATATTTTGTGATCTTACTGGATCTGTAATCAGCAATTCAATATTGCAAGCTATCAAGTCAATTATATTTTTGTCTACTCTCTAACAATTGTAGAAAATAGAAAAAATCCATCAAGAAGGTGGACTTAACAGTCTTATTGTAAATCTCTTAACCGAGTGCACACATACATTGTGTTGCTAAAATCTCTTAACTGAGTAGACCTAAAAAGTCTAACATTTTACTCCTAACAGGGTAAGATCATCAGAAGTGATCACAACTTGTAGCCTTAACCGACACCTTCCATTCTGCAGATAGTGAAGCTTTGTGGGTTTCATCCTCACCGTAGTTTTTACATTCTAACAGGGGTTTTCTGCGTTATCAATTCTTGTATCATATGTAACTAAGTTTCATGAAAGTTTCTATGATTGTTTACATGCACTTACATTTATTTTTTGATATTACATGCATGAGGTAGTAAAGCAACAATGGTCGGTAATGCAAGAAAGTATTACTAAGGTTTAATTGGTAAAAGTTTTAAGGGTACTGATTCACCCCTCCCCTCTCAGTACACACCCTTCCATTATTCCAACACAGATATGGAGAAGGAGGTCATCAGATACGCAAAGGCATGTAAGAAATGTCAATTGCATCGCAATCTTATACATGCTCCAGCCAGGGAGCTTATCCCATTTATCACACATTGACCATTTCAGCCATGGGCCTTCGATCTAATTGGACAAATACATTCATCTTCCTCAAATGGACACAAGTTCATCATAACAGCTACTGAATATTTTACCAAGTGAGTTGAAGCAATCCCACTCATAAAAGAGAATGGACAACAAGTGGCCTTGTTCATTTTGAACCACATTATCTATCGATGTGACATTCCTTCAGCCATTATAACTGACAATGGAGGACAATTTAAGAACATCAATATGGATGAACTCTATGATAAGTTCAAGATCAAACAACATTGTTCTTCAATCTACTACCCGCAGGGAAACGGACAAGCAGAGGCCTCCAATAAAAACCTTTTGAAGATTTTACATCGCACTGTGAACAAGTGTGGAAGGGATTGGCATCTGCAGATCAATCCTACATTATGGGCTTATAGAAAGAGCATCACAATGTCTACTGGGGAAACACCTTTCGCTCTTGTATATGGAGCAGAAGCAGTCTTACCCATCAAAGTAGAACTTCTGTCTCTAAGGGTTTCTTTACATAAACTAATTACAAATGAAGACCATAGGGTCTCAAGACTCCAAGAGTTGGAACTGTTGGATGAGCGTCAGTAGGTGGCATTTGATCACCTCAGAGCGTACCAAAAGAGAATATCGAGAGGATATAATAAGTTCAAACCAAGAGAAATTCAAGTTGGTGACCTAGTGTATAGAGAGAATCCCTGCAATCAGTCAATCACATCGAGAGAAAAAGGGGAAGTTTGAACCCAACTGGCTAGGTCCATACATTATGACTGCAGCATTTGGCTCTGGAGCCTACTGACTCTCCACACCAGAAGGAGAACAGCTCTGGGAACCTATCAACACTCTCCATGTAAAGAAGTTCTACACCCGAACATTCTCGGTGTCCAACACCATGTATATATATCTAAAAGTCCTAAAAAATGACCATCTTGGTGAAAACTTGGTAAACAGGCGCCTTGATGAATCAATCAAAAATCAAAAAATAGAAAAAGACAAAAAAAAAATTGTAAGAAACAAAAAAGTGACTCGGTGAAAACCTGGTTAACAGGCGCCCTGGTAGAAAAAATGGAATCTCTGCCAAGAAGGTGAAAACCTGGTAAACAGGTGCCTCTTGAGCGCTCCATCTATCCATGTTTAGTCTTGGCATCCTTTCACTTCAGTTTGTGCATAGCTTTCAGTCACTTTCATGACGCTTTGGTTCTTCTGAGAACCCTCAAGTCTTGAAACCGATCTAGAGTCCTAGTTTGGGGGCAATCAAATCGGCTTTGTCCCAGTAGTATGAGTCAAGTCAGTTATTTCTAATCAGATTTTGTTGCTAGGGGGAAAGGGCCCCACAGATGACCAATCGATGAACCAAACCAGAGCCAGTATCTCAGTCATTTCTAAATGACACTTCACTACTGGCACAGTCGGTGTTTCTCAACACCCTAATCAATAGTGTTACTTAAGGCTACCTATTTGGATACATATGCGTTCCTCAACACACATCCGATAATGTGACATAACCCTTGAACAAAAGATTGATCACAATCAAACACAACGCACTCACAAGCACAATGGTGTTTCTCAACACCTGATACATGTGCACATCTGAAAACTCTGAAACTGGCTAAAGTATGATGAACTTCTCTTGGTGTGTTGTCTGTTCTCATTGTTTTTCGCTAATCTTTTCTTTGTCTATTGCTTGTTGGCGTGGTCCTGGTGATTCAACAGTATCAAATAAACTGGGTGTCTGTGATAAGAGCTTCCACAACAAGGTGGATTAGCCTCACATACCTCGACTTGATTTACTTGTGCGTCAAGGTAAGGTCATAACTATCTCCTTGACTTTTATTTATTTGTCTGTTTACACAAGATCGCACTCGTGGCTCTCTCGACTTTGAATGTCTCGATACTGGTGTACCCTTGAAACATCAACTGGAAACAACGTTCGGGTCATCTTGGTTGTTTTACCTCGATGCTTATGTTGGTTTCCCACATCTTATCTGATAAAAGTCATATTCATATCCTTATGGTTGCAGTGGCACCAGTGAGGGTTGTATTGACTCTGATGTCCCAAACGCTCAATGATGAAAAATTTCAAGCTCAAATCCAGTGACTAATTCCTAGGTTGCATTCATGTTAGTTTTGTATTGTAGTTGCATGGTGTTAAATCTGCATAATCTCTATCTCTCTCTCCCCTCAATGTGAGGAAACGAAGTTCAGTTTGATCAATCTTCATGTTGCCAAGTGGTCAAGTTGCAAGTTGAATACGAAGACATGATCGTGTACCTATGTAATTGACGTGAAAATGACACTCCTAGCTAATTCGATCGTCCTGATTGCATTTTGAGGATTGAAATTGAAATCTGAGATCATTTCACTTGTCACATTTGATAGTTGACTTTTTTAGTCAAACGCAGTTGACTGCTTGCACAATCAATCTTTTTGGACTCCGAACCACTGGGAATCTCGTGCATTTCTTCTAAATAATCCATGTGTCAGAATTTTGGTCAAACTTGATCAACCCTATCAATTTTGGTCAAACTTGGTTAACATGACCTAAAACAAGCACATAATGGGTCCTAAACGCTTGCAACCTCTTCCAAATCAGATCAATTTCTTCTAGCATCATTTAATCAGTCAAATTGTGTTCGATCACTGAGGCACCTAGCCATATTTTGATTTCACTCCCGAGGGGGTAGGATCAGGACATCAACAATTCAATGATCACATCATCAAGCAAGACCCCATCGCTAGGGGCATCTCAGCTTCATTGCATCACATCAAGTTGAGATTATTTTTAATCAAGGGCAACCCAATCAATTGTCTTATACAGTAATGGATACACTCAAAACCAAATAGATTGGTCTTAGATGAGTCATTAATTCCTGAAACCAGACACATTGATCAAATTGGCTTCATCGCTTCAAATCAAATCATTTTTTGCTAGTCAACCTCTTAACGATAATCAGTTTCATCGCTCCAAATCAAATTGGTTTGTTCATTCAAACCAATCAGAAGGTTTAAGAGTTATCTGATATATTTTTTAGTTTCATCGCTTCAAATCAAACTGAGCATTATGTTTTATATCTTTTGATCGATCTTCGTCCAATCGGTCTTCTTCGAAAGAATGGTTTCATCACTTCAAATCAAACTATTATTCATCTCATTACTAAAAGATCTTTGAATCAATGCGTTGATCGCACATCAACTCAAAGAGGAGCAAATGTAATGACCTAAAAATGGTCATCAAAACCCTAAACCCCCAATCTCGATCTCCTATCAAGAAACCTGAAATCTTGATTATCCTAAGTCCTAACCCTAAAGGCAAATCATCATCTTTAGTCTGATCTAGCCTAAACCCTAGGTCTCAATATATCATTGCACTTGATTAATTAATTAATTTCTAAAATCACAAAATATTGGCAAATGAACCTTATGCTATTTATTTAATTAATATCGTAGTATGTTGATTAAATAAATTGCTAATTGTCAATTAAATGCAAAAAGGAAATAAAATTAATAAAGTTGAGTTAAAATACATTTAAAATCATTTAAATATTTAAAAGTGAACATCAAATAAGAAATTTTCTATTTCGCATTTTGGAAACAATCCAGTTAACTGAAAACTAATTCTGGAAGTTTTCTAAATGACTGAGCAGTCAGTTCAATCAACTAACTCTCTCAACCAATGACTTTCTGTGCATGTGGATTGTGCTTCTTCAAGTTGAATCTTGTCCATTCTTCAACTTTCGAACTCGATCGTCAATTCAAGAGAGATTTTCTATATAAGTGAGCTTCATTTCCTCACAAAGGATCCAAGCTTTTGAATATTGTTATTATGCAAAATTGTGTTTATTTTAGCATTTTGAGCATTTATCATTTAAACATTGTTAGATTGTTTATTTTAGTTTCAAAAACATTTCATTTCTCAAATCCTAGAGTCACATTTCATTTGGGTTGTAAAATCAATCCTAGTTAACCTTGTGGATTAATCAGTTTGTATCTCGTGCATATCCTTCGTTTAGATAGAGTCTAAAGTCACTGGAATTGCAATGATCTGAGAGCAATTTCATACTCTTACTTACTAGAAGGCAATGAGTCGCCTTGGTTGTTTTATATTCCAATAATTTAGTTTGTTTCAAGCAATCGAATAATGACTCATTGAAGTGTTGTGTATCTAGCTTAGACCAATTTTCACACACACAACATGTTCCAATTAAGTAAAAATAGGTTTTACAAGGACCAGAAACCTTTACAAAGTAAAAGAGTTCAACAAGTTTTACAAGGACCTGAAGCCTAAAAAGAGTTAATACAAATATTCAACAAAGAACAACAACAACTGTTCTGAGGCACCCAAGAAGGAAAGGAAACAACCATCCAACAACCGAGCTAAAATATTCCCACAGATAATAAAAATAAAGACAGGGACAGCAAAAAACCCAAAAAGACAGCAAAAAAAGGAAGCTACATGCCCTGCACTAGTTTCTGGGCCTCGATCAGCATAACCTGCATATTATTGACCATATTCTTGAAATCTTTGTTTCCTTGTCTGCCTTTGGACTATTCTTCTTTGTGCTTGCTCTTGTTCAAGTACCTAGGCCAGTAGCCTCCTTCATCCCTCTGCAGTCTTTCTCCTTGTTGTCTTGGTCAAGCTTATCCAACAGGATCTGCGCGTGGCCAGTGTAAGCTTTTAGACTCATCAAACATTGCTCCCCAATTTTCTTCACCATTCCCTCCAACCTTTCCACCTTGATTTTCAGGTTCTTGATCTGCATTGCACTATCATCCTCCTCTGCCTTTTCTTTGATTTCCTTAATCTGTCTCTCCATATTCCCCACTTTATTAATAAAATCCACCTGGGCTTCCGAGTTATCTACAGCTTCTTTCATTTCTTCCAAACAAACAACCACAGTTTTTTCCCCAATTCTCATGTTATTTAAAATATTAATTTCAGCCCTCATAATTTCAACTTGTTTTTTCAGATTAGCATTATCATCAATCAGATTACTCACCATACCTATAAAACCCGCAATGCACTCTTTAGTGTCCACTGGCTTTTGATACTCCCCCATATCCACATTATCATGGAAGCCACAATCTCCGTTCCCAGACTCTTTCTTTGTTCTTATTTCCTTATTTCCCTTCGTAATATCTTCCTCATTATTATCAGCCCTAGGGCTTTTGTCCTCATTCTTATCACCTTTTTTATCCTCCTTATTTTCACCTTTGTCCTCCTCACGGTTTTCCTCTGTTATTTCAATCACATCTTCCTCCTCCGAAGTCAAATCAATTATCCTCTTACTGGAGTACTTGTTCTTTCGATTGCCCTTAGCTTTCTCCTTACCTTCCCCACATTTCCTTTTCTTTGAGTTCTTAATCTCCTCCTTCACTTCCTCAGACTCATTCTCTGTTTCCATTTCTTCCTCCTGAATCTTCTTCTTAATCTTCTTTTTCCCTTTTTTCTTTTTACTCCCCTCCAACATATCATCATCAGTGTCCTTTTCCGTTTTGGATTCTTCAGAAAAGGGCTTCTTCTGGGTTTTCTTTGTTGATGTGCCATTTTTATTCATTTTAGGGGTTTTATAACCCTTCAACTCCTCTTCACTATCTTCAATTTCTTCTTCATACATGTTGTCATTCTCATCCCCCTCCGTATCTTCCTCATCCTTCAAAATCTTCTTCCCCAAAGGCCTTTCAACTTTTTTGGTTTTCAACACCTCATAGATAAGCAACATAAGACACTGGTGGGATGCATGATCCCCCTTCGGATCTTTCTGCAAGCTAGTGATGGTGGCATCTAACGAGCTAAACAGATAATATGGAAAACTGACTTTCACCTCATGTCTAAAATGGTTTAGTAACATAAAATGGTGTCCATACGCTCTCGTAAACCTACCATCAAGCGTGACATAACTGATAATCACATAAAGAACATACCTCCAGGGTCTGGATATGCGCTTCGGATTGTGGTAGGAGGCATCAACCTTGACCAGTCTGGCCTTTTCTTTCTCAGTTTCTGAAAAAGTCTCTCGTGCTTTATCGAAAATCGCTCTATCTCTATAGAACTTAATACCATCCATACCCATACCAGTAGCTTTTGCAATGATCTCCTCTGTAACCTCCATATACTGATCACCCACCAAAATCTTGCCCTCTTTCCAAGTTTTCGTAAAGATCCTCGTGATAGAAGGGTTTCGACCATGGAGTCTTTCTAGATACACAGCCAATCCACCATCTTTCAAAGTCTTCCAGACTCTTTGGTTTTTTCTCCACTTCTTACAGTTAACAGGCTCTACCCTTTTCTTATTTCCGCCCATTTTTTCCCTCTGGTTGAAACTATTTTTTCTGTTATGACTACTGGTGATGCCGAAATGAATAGCACACCTCTTTTCCGTGAACAAAAAAGACCCAGAAAGTGTGCCAAATCCAACTCGCAATCACCATTGGGTACTTGCACCTCCATAGGTAATAAAGACACATCACCTTCGCATAAATGAGCATAATGATACTTACCATTTATGATTACTTTGTTGAAGACTCCTCAACCGATCACTATCAAGCAATAATTTGGCTTGAATAGGCACGTCATTTCCATCATTCCACTGCACCACCACATCACTCTTACAAGTTGTGTTGGCCGACCAGTCAGACGCGCCATTAGTCTCCCGGAAGTTGTGTGATAACACAATTCTCGAAGGATCAGATGATATCTTTAGCTTTTTGAATGGTATTATAGATAGTCCATGAAGCGAGAGTATCATTATTCAAACATTTAATAATGTTGAGAGAATCTCCCTCTAACCACACTTTAGAACAACCTATCTCTTTAGCTAAAATAAGACCCTGAAGAGAGCACAGGCTCATGGTTCGTTTGATTACCAATGGGTATGGCTTCAATTCCTTTACAGACACCATTTTCATCTCTAATGACAATGCCACACCCTGTAACCCCCGGATTTAGAGGCACCATCAAAGTTAATTTTCTGCTAGCCCTTAAGGGGGCAAAATCCCATCTAGCATCCTCTCTCTTGGCTTTGTTATCTTGTTTCTTGAAGTTCCCTTTGATTTTCCAATTGTTGAAAAGGAGGATGTCATTCTCATGTAAAGGTTCTATAACTTTATCTTGTAGCAGTAAGTTTTCTTTAATGGCTCTCTTGATTTTAAAGAAAACCTCCTTCTCACTTGTAATTTTCTCCCTGAACACTCTATCATTTCTCTCTCTCCAAACCCCCCCAACAAACATGAAGAAGAACCAAATTCCAAACCTTGATAACAGTATCATTCTTTGAAGTATAGTTCCAAAAGTTAATAAGACTGTTCAAATCTTCAAAGAAAAACCCACTCTGTATTAAGAATGTAATAATCCCAACACACACAACGTGTTGTTATCATGTGACAATTTATTAAATGTTAAGTACAATAGAGTTGTAAAATATAAAGGATTTCACATGAAGCTATTTTAAAAGGTAGATCAAAGTTAAAAGTTAGTAATTGATGAGGGTGATGATATGGTTTTTAATTATACTTTCCACCAAAGCTCAAACTCATAGAGGTATGGCGATGGTAGTATGGTTTGATCATTAAATTGTAATGTTTTTCTTGCCATCAAGATTCAAGTCCCATTAGAATGTGATTATTGATGGTAGTATGGTTTGATCATTAAATTGTAATGTTTTTCTTGCCATCAAGACTCAAGTCCAATTAAAATGTGATTATTGATGGATTATATTTGAAATCTGTCTCTTTCAAAAATTCTAGAGATATGAAATTGAGATTATGCCCTGTATACTTTGCTGAAACTGAAACCCCTCAGTTTTTTACTCTTAACCAAAAAATGATGTCAATAAAAAAATACAAATTAAAATAACATTATATACCTTCATTCAAAATTCAATTTGCCCCTTAAGGTTTAATTTGTTAAAACCCTTGCTTTCATTGATATAACAATTCGTATTGCCCACCCAGTGGCATACAATTACCAAAGTAGCCAAACCAATAGTACAGGCGAGAGAAACAATTACCAGCTTCTAGGAGAGAAGGATGTCCCAAACTCTGACAAACAATTAGGGCTGAAAGAATATATAGATGAGTTTCATTCACCGATAACCCTTATCAAACTGCTAGACCAGAAATCCTCCTAAAACTCCAGCTGTGATGGCTACTTCGGTCCTGATTTCTTTTTCTCTGATTCCAATGAGCTTACTTTCACCCATAATGCCTCTTAAAATATAAATCTGTAGATAGTTTACAAGCCCAATCAGCAAACTTAAATTTTGGTAACATACAACTATTTCAGAAGAGGCTTGGAAGGAGCATCCGGAGACCATATGTTTACACGTTCAATTGCTTTCGCAGCCTGCCACAACCAACCAAATAAAACTAAGATAAGAAAAGACATGAATTACTGTGATTGCTTTTCAGTTTTCTATTAACAAATCTTCTCATGCAATTGCATTGTGTACTTACTTCTCGATCCCAATCACAGCGGTATGTGATTATAATTAAAACAAGTGTCTGGACCGCTGTCCCACTTATCATTCCAGCCCATATCCCCTGCAAATTTTCATACGATCACAAACAGTTAATGCCACGATGAAGGACATTCATATGGATGAGTTGTGTTGCATGTATAAGTTGGTAAAAGCAGCTTTCTATGACATGAAATGGAAGAATCTTGGAGAATAAAAATGACTGAAATTTGGGCCATAAATTTTGTGAAATGCAAAGTTTTCTAGATCATATTACTAAGTTTTAAACCCTTAAAGCCCACAATGTGATTATTTTTTAGCAGGGGATAGTCACTCACCAAAACTCTGAGGTGAAACACCCAACCAAGAATCACACCAAGCGGAACACCAATTACATAATAACAACCAATGTTAACATAAGCAACAACTGACTGCCATCCTGATCCAATGGCTACTCCTGCAAGCAAAAATGCGTTGTATACAACTGTCAGTGACAATGAACAATGTACAAGATCCTTTCAAAATTTAGGATTTGTGTTTTCATCAGATCAATGCTACTAGAAAGAAAAAAATTATAACCTGAGAGAACTGGTTGCACACTGTTCAGGAGAATAGTGAATGCCAGCAAGTATGCCAATTTGGATACTGCCTCAATAATGATTGCACTCTGCGTGAAAATCAGAGCAAAGTCATTGCGAAATGTCAGAATGAAAACCCAAAAGAGAAGACCGATGGCCATGGAGGTTGTTACTGCCACAATCACTGCGAATTTTGCACCTTTTCCATTTCCACTCCCAAGCTCATTCGCAACCCTCACCCTGAAAATAAAAAGTGGCTAACCATTAGCAAAACATGAAAATTGGAACTTCTTATCGGTTGCTGTGTAAATTTCATGGAAGTAGAAACTTACCCAGTGGCAGCTAGAAATCCCAGCGGTATCATCACCTCAACTCCATTGATGTTCATGCTAAATGAGAAACACAGAAAAAGTCAGAAAATGGCCTCCAGAATATGCTACATTATTGCTTGTTAAATATAGGGCGGAACATATCAGACTATATACCAGATGGCTAGTGAATCCAACGCAACCTGTGCATTTTTCAGGTGCCCAGTCAGGAGAATCAATACTCTGTAATACCATATTTCCAAACTGTTCATAAAAGCACAGAAATTGCAGAGATTTAGTAAAAGGGAGGCTCCCAATCTTGACCAGACAGAACTTGAACTTGCTCGAGTCATTTAGTTGTAAATATGAAGTCGCACCAAAAGCAAGTGTATGATACTCACACTAGCATTACTCCTGAAGCCACAGACAGCTTGATGAAAGGCCAGAGGTCCGTGAATGCCTCTCGGGAAAATCCTCTCCAAGTAAGCGGGCAGCCCCCATAGATGACATAGAGAAATTGACCAATCAGAGGCAGCCATAAAGACAAGTTCAATGTTATTGCAGCTCCCACAATCCCCATTTGGAGCTGTGAAATTACGAGCCAGCTCAAAAAGAGATGGACAATAAATGCTGCTCCAGAGAGCCATGCAATAATTGCATTTTTAAGCTGTGACTGCAAATATCTCTGAAGCGGAAGAGAGAAAGCATATCCTATGTGCTGAGGAATGAACCAGATAGAGAGTGTGCCAGACAGTTGAGCTATCTCATCACTCTGCCCCATCAATTTCAGAATAGGGGTTGCAAAAAAGTACATTGGTAGCAGCATGAGTGAAACCACGAAAAGCACAATCCATGAGCGCTGCAGATACACTCCCATCATGTGATACTTTTTAGCCCCAAAGGCTTGTCCACATAATGTCTCTAAGGCACTACCCATACCTAGCTGCAACACAATTCATGGATTTTTAATTAAAAATTCGACTAAATGTCTCAAGCTTTCTAATGGATCCATTTGCAGTCTGTAACAATTACAATACAACAATTCTCTCCTGAAGATGGTTCCAGAAGTAGAAATAAGAGAATCAAGATTTACATTATCTCCCATGGTGATCTCGAGGCACGTAATAAAAATTAGAAGGCAATAATAACATTTAAATAAGAATTCCATTATGGAGTACATATATCTTCACCAGTAGGCCAACTCAGGCTGATAAATTAGAGGAGATCTCATTTATTTATCGTAGAAGGTCATGTAATATTTCTTCTGACAACATGCCTTAAATGTAACTATGGTTTTTATTCTAGGACAGTGATCTTTTTGTTTTAGAGGGCAATGGTAGAGTATGGATTTTGTGTAGTTTCTATACAACATGAATGTTATGTAAATGTTCCAGAATGTGCATGTTGAAAAGTATAGATGTCGTATAACATGGAAACTGGTGGGGTATTCAAACATTGGTGCCCTTGTGAGCTATTTGTCACTATTTACACCTATGAATGATATGGCAAAAGCCTATATGGGGTTCTGTGTGTTCTGAAGCTTACACCAGTGCCACTTTGAGCTACAAAACAACATTGTGTTGAAGCTTTACAACAGTACCAATCTGAGCTACACAACAAAATTGTCTTTGCCAGTCTGAGCTACAAAACAACATAGTGATAGTTAGGAGTGATTCTTCTGATGCTACAGCAGAATGATCAATAGAGAGTTGTGCCCTTTTCTGACAGAACAGCAGATGATAAATGGTAGTTTGTGTTCTTCTAGCTGCCTATTAAGAGGTGTTAATCGTTTAGAGCTTATTGCACATGAAATGAACACTTGTCTTGTCAATTCTAAGTTAGCGTTGTTTTCTAGTTCCCATCAATCCACTAACGAACGTAAAATTTGTCTTCCTTTTCCTTAATTTATTATGATTCTGGAGTAATTAAGTGAGTATTTTTTTAATAACATTTTGGATTACATTGCACTATCCTTGATCATTTCTCTTCATATTGATAAGAGATCTTAAATGTTGATAAAAAAAATATTGCATGTTTATTTTTACAAATATTTTAAACCATTTGTGTTGACTTTAGAGTTCTTTACCAAGATTTCATAAATATATTAAACCATTTACATTGACTTTACTTTAGAGTTCTTTTTCCTTCTTAAAAGACCAAGATTTCATAAATATATTAAACCATTTACATTGACTTTACTTTAGAGTTCTTTTTCCTTCTTGAAAGACCAAGAAAATACTGTATTTGTTATATAAAAGAAACAACAGAAATCATGAAATCGAATTTCATTCAATGGAGACAAAAAATCATTCAATGGAGACAACAAAAGAAACTAGGAATTTTCTTGCAAATTAACAATATGGCAGAATACCAAAATAATTGTTAATTAGTAAATTAAAAATTATGTATTGCATTTAACAAATTAAATAATATTTTAATAAGAAGTGCATCCAGTATGCTGGATATACACTGGCGAAAAGGCTTTAATAGCTTTCCTTCCAGTGTCTTCCACAAATTGAAACCCCTGAATCAAGAGAGAAAAAGCTTTTCAGGACTGTTCCAGCCAGCACTCTCTCAGAGACCAATGTTTTGGCTTTTCTAATCTTGAACTAGCATTTATTATCGTCTTTTCTTCACTGTTTGAAATCATATCCTCCTTCGAACTCCTGGTCATTAAAAATATTAAATGCTGGTAATTGTATTTTTCGAGATTCTGAGTCAGTAGTAAAAATGTGAGCAACTCCAGAGAGAAAAAGGAAATGCATAGCAGCAGGGGTTATAATTGTATGAACAAAGGAAAGAAAGGGTACATAGCAGCAATTCATTGGTGGCATGAACAAGGCTGAAAGGGTACATAGCAGCAATTCATTGATGGTATGAACAAGGCTGAAAGGGTACATAGCAGCAATTCATTGATGGTATGAACAAGGCTGAGGAGAAGTAAAGAACAGGATAGCAACAGAATACAAAACAGCAGTAGAGAACAGCAATAGAAGTTACAAAGCAGAATCTCTAATGCTTACTTTGTACTATATATATATATATATATAACAACTTTTTTTAGTTGTATTCCCCTGTTCTTCTTTCTTCCTTGTGTCTGATTGGTTTCTTGCCCATTTTCAACAAACTGGTATCAGGGCTAGGGCTATAGATTTTACTTCGTCTTAAAGAGTATTTATCCAAATTTGAAACATGGCTGGAACTGACAGTAAGAGTTAGCAGCAACCACCATTGTGGACTGAGAAATGAAGGCAATATTTGTAACTTACGATTTATGAGAGCTTATGATTCACAGATGGAACCGACCAAACTTACTATGCAGCATTGGCAGATGCTCAAGAAAATTCAACTGAAGGAGACCATAAGGAAAGATGCAAAAACCCTAAGTTTGATTGATGTAACAATGGCTGAAGCCATCTTCCCCATAATAGTAGCAGCTAATTACTCAAAGGAGGCCTAGGGGTATCTACAGAATTCCTATCTGGTCCTTGAAAGTTTGATACCAGTGATCATCCTTGGCAAAAGACGATTCAAATTATGAACATGTTAAAAAGGTAATTAAGCACTTCCAACGCTAATTGTATTGTAAAGACTACTCAGAGCTTGTATATGCTGTGAGGACGCTACCACCGGTCCTAATTAATGTTCTGTCCTCTAAAATTATATGGACTACAAATGGATTGAGCAGAAATGTCGAAATGGTCTTTTTATAAATGGAACATCCTAACATTACGAAGAATAAATCAACTTACACAAGCTATACATTAGAACTGAACAGTAAACATGGTATGTATACCCAACCAAACACACCTTTGGTTATATGGCAAATCTGAATCTCCATAAACAAGAATCTAACTCGCAGATCTTATTACGCCCTGAATCTCCCAGATAATTAGATAAACCTAAATACATCGTTAGGCATGCGACAGATCTCAATATTACAAAACTTATACTTAATTCTCACTGATAAGGCTATGAAACTTTCACGTAGGAACAAAAATTCTGCAAGTCATGCGATTCGCTAATTTTACCCACTACCCAATGCACATGATATCTGATGAGCATTTATGAATTCTGACATAAAGGTATTCCGTGACCTTAGACAATATCACGCTCTATTAAATAAAAATGAGTACTCAGGAGATGGAAACACACTCCACCCCATTCAGTAACAACTTATAACAGCTTCTGATTTCATTCGTTAAACAGGTTTCAAATAAAGAATTTATACCAAAACTTTCGGAGCTCGACTAAATCTTGCAAAAAAGAATATATTCAGATAAGAACCGAATGACCATAAAAACTATGTCCTGCACATATATACAATATGACAGAGGCTTTATACCATTTTCGCCTAAAAGATCATTAAAGCAATATATATTTTCAATCTAAATGTCAGATAACAACAAACCCATATAAAAAATGAAAAGAAAGAAAAAGCCTTCTCAATCTAAGAGTTTTCAAAACAAGCAGCCCAGAAATATGCAATCATCAAGAATTTCCTTTAAAAAGAACTCTGTACTAACCAGCAAACCAAAGTTGAAACCAAGAATAACTGTTATAGAAATAGAAACTGCAGCAAGCTCCAAATCACCCAAGTGACCAACAAAAGCCTGAGTTATGACGTTAGTCCCATACATGGTAAGCCGAGTGAAAATAGCAGGGCCTGCAATCTCCCATAACTTTCTGGACTCTGTTAAATACCTTCTGCAAAAATCTCCAGAATCGGAAATACCCTCTTCACTCTTCTCTTGCAAGCTCACAATACACGATTCTTCCTTCTCCTCCTTCAATGATCCCTTCAAGAATGGAGTTCTGAGTGAATCCGCCATTGTTGAAGAATGATTAACCAATATACCGCAGGAAGAGAGGAGAGGAATGCATTTGCTATACTCCCAAATGAAGAGAAGAAATAAAGAAAGAAGAAGCTTTTGGGTATGTAAATATATATCTATAGTGTTATTGGTAACATTGCTCTGTGAAACTGTAGTTTGTTAGAAAACTATGCACCGAATCCATTTCAAGCCATAATTTATTGCATGTGTGTGGCCTTTGTTTCGCCGCGGTAGCCATAACTTTGACTATTGTCAATGCAGCACCGGGAATCTAACATTTATTGTAATTATTATTATTAATTAATTCAACATTCAGTGCATTTAATTGTAACATTCATTCTGTTATTGTTATCAGAATTTAATTGTATAATCTTTTGAGTCAAATTCATTGATCTATGTTTCATAGAAGTGGTTCACACAAACTCATTTTGATGAGAATGAATGAAACACTTATTACTTATTACATTTAGGTGATGCTTGTAGAAGTGATAAGTAGGACATATTTTTCACACAAGTCAAATTGTGATATTGCTATCACAATTCAACTTTGTAGTTTTTTGAGTCAAACTCATTGACCCATGTTTTATGAGTAGGGGTTCACACGAACTCATCTCTCGTAAGAATGAATGGAACACTTAGCATTCATTGCATCTAGGTGATGCTCACAAGGTGAAGCATTGATTGAGTCAAACTCATTGACCCATATTTCATGAGTAGTTGTTCACGAACACATCTCTTGTGAGAATGAATAGAACACTTAGCATTCATTGAATCTACAAGAAAGTCACCCATCTCCCAGTACAACTCCAGTTCAAACAAGGCACTTAACAACAAAATTTCCTACTTATTAACCTTCATTGTATTTAAAATTTTAATTTTTGATTAAATTAATAATTACAGTACATAGACGTTGCCATAACTTTGATGTCTATTAAAAAAACATTCCCCTAAAATTAATTGAAAAGCCACATGTGGCTCAAAGAGATCCAGCATGCATTCCAACACACTAAAAAACAAATATACACGCAGTGATGAATAAGGATTGCCTTATTTTTCTGTGAGCAATCGTAGTGTGACCTTAATTTGTATTTTATTGACAGAGATTGAAGTGAGCAAATGAAATTTGGACTCTAGTATTTTATGTGGACGGTGATAATTATTTGGCGGTCGCTTGGGGCCCAAAATCATTTTTAGTTTTGGAAAAACTCATTAAATTGCGAGGCGACAAAAGTACAAAATAAAAAAGCAACGAAACCGTCAAACTTGTCCCAACTTCGACGAATTTTAAGGAGGAAAAGCCGTAACAAACACGACTCTTAACGCAAAAATAGGGAATAATCTTGCTTTTGGAATTAACTCTCTTTAAAAATAAATTGACTTAAAAAGTGAAGTAGTAAATAGATTTTGCTTTTGGATTTTTTTTAAATAGATTTTATTTGGGGGTTATTATGTTTTTATTATATTGAAAGTAATAAATTTAGGGCGCTGATATTTCGACAAGAGTCCAAAGGTAGCTTTTAACAAGCTATTAAGAGTGTTAACAAGATTCTAAAAGTAAGAGTTCATAATATCAAAACATTATAGAGATGTAAAATTATACGATTAAAAGTCTTTGCAACATATAACATAAACCAAAAAAAACTAATGACTAAGAAGAGAATGCGGTACTCTAATTATTTGTGAGGAATTTGAAAAGGTCCTTATCATTCCCTTCTTTTTCATCATCTTTGTCAAGAACTTTTTTTTGCATCAAACACATTTTCTTCTTCATTTCGAGAACCTTCTTCTTAGAGCCTACAAATCCATCAAAGTGTTCTAGCAAGCTTCTCCACCGTGCTAGATGTCCTCTTTATCTAAAATTATTTTATTTATTTAAGAATTATTTAATAATTTTATTTTTTTTAATATGCATGACAATTGTATTTTATTTTTAATGTATATAGTATGTTGATGTGAGCTTTGTTCCACTACAACATGCAAGATCAAATACCCAATGTTTTGAGATGAAACATAAACTATTCAATCCTCTCTTGATATAAGGTCATCTCTCATGCTAAGCTTGCAAAGTAAGATCATGAAATGAAATGACTTCAAGGTTTCCTTTAATTGTGGACAATCACTCAGTTGAAATGATGTGATTTGTTGGTAATCACTAAGAGGACTTATGTTGTTCATTCAATGGGTATCAACTTACTTGCACTTCTAAAGGTTTTGCTTCACAATTTGCAATGAAATATAGTTTTTTATTTTCAAACTTTTCACTTCAACTCAAACTTAAACTCGCTAACTTCGACTAATACTTCTACTTCTAACTATGAATGCAAAGAATCGTGGATGACTTGGACTCTACTAGATGCAGTTTTATCAGCGACTTCTACCCACCTAGTACAATCTTCTAGGGAATACTCAAATGGTTTTCACATTGATATCTCCTCTTCAATCTCATCAAATGGATGCAAACTAAAGATTGAATATCGATTAAAATTAAGTATTTTCATCATCTCACCACACAAGGCACACTTACAATCAACAAGAGGCTAGTGGCCCAAATTTGTCGAGTCAAACAAGTAAACATCCACAACTACTTTCATTCAACTACACTATATTAACATTGAAAGAAATTTACTCCAAGTGAAAGATTGAGGAAACCGTGCAACACTACAATGCAATATTAAGTAATTAACCATGAAGAACCAACAATGAATTATCCATTACTTCAATAGCATCATAGAAACAATTTGATCAAGTCTCTCCCTTAGCTAACCTACTCTAATCTCCTAATCTAATAGCTCTCTAGCTTTTAGTTCCACTACTCCAACCTAATAAGTTACAAATGAGGAGGTCTTGACCTTTTATAGATATTCACTTACAACAAAGGGCCAAGATCAAGGGCCAAGATTGATCCCAACAAAACCTAATTAGGGTTGCCAAATTTATAACCAATTACATGGGGACACCACATCATGGGCCAGTGAGAAAATTACAATGATTTTTCCAGCCTATGAGAAAATAGGACACTTGACATGATTTGATTGCTTGAGCTTGACTCTAGAATTTTTTGATTGGAGGAGACAACTCAGTGCCACCTCAGCATCCATATCTTATTATTTAATCCTTTGATGAAGAGAAAATATCTCTTGATATTCAACATTTCTAACTTTGATTAGCTCTTCTGAAACTATCAATCTTCATGAGGATGATTGCGATGACCTTTGTGACTTCATCTTTCAAGTTTTATCCATCTTCTGGGATTTTCTCATTGCTGACTTGAAATTGATTGTACTTGATTGCATTTGTAAAATTGGTAAGGTTGCCTTCATGTCCACCTCGATCTCAATCTACACTTGCCTTTTAAAAGTGAGTCAAATTTCCTTTGTTGAACAATTGGATGTGAAAAGAACCACTCCACTCACAATCTTCGAGTCAACACTCTGATTTCCTCATCGTTTCTTTAATTCATTCACTTGGAAATCAAAGACAATCTCCTTCGAGCCAACAAATTTGAGGTGGGCCTCAAGAGTGCTCGAAGACTTCCATTACCTAGGAAGAATCCTAAGGGGGAGAGGATTAAGGAAATCCTCATTTAGCAGCAGAATTTGACCATAGGAGAGTATTTTAACATTTCAAACTTAGTCAAATTTGGCTCACTTTCGCATCCAGTTGTTCAACAAAGGAAATTCACACTTTTAAAAGGCAAATGTAGATTGAGATCGATTTGGACATTAAGACAACCTTACCAATTCCACAAATGCAATCCAATACAATCAATTTCAAGTCAATAATGAGAAAATCCCAGAGGATGGATAAAATTTGAAAGATAAAGTCAACAGAGGCCATCACAATCATCCACATTAAGATTGATAGTTTCAAAAGAGTTAATCAAAGTTAGAAATTTTGACTATCAAGAGATATTTCCTCTTCATCAAAGGATTAAATAATATAGGATAAGGATGATGAGGTGGCATTGAGTTGTCTCCTCCAATCAAAAAATTATAGATTCAAGCTCAAGTAGTCAAATCATGCCAAGTGTCCTATTTTCTCATTGGCTAGAAAAATTATTGTAATTTTCTCATTGGCTAGAAAAATTATTGTAATTTTCTCATTGGCCCATGATGTGGTGTCCCCATGTAATTGGTTGTAAATTTGGCAACCTTAATTAGGGTTTTTTGGGATCAATCTGTGTCCTTAATCTTGAATCGATCTTGGCCCTTCATTGTAATTGAACATCTATAAAAGGTCAAGGCCTTCTCATTTGTAACTCATTAGGTTGGAGTAGTAGAATTAGAAGATAGAGAGCTATTTAATTAGGAGAATAGATTAGGTTATTTAAGGGAGAGACTTGAGCAAATTGTTGCTATGATGTTATTGAAGTAATGGATAATTCATTGTTGGTTCTTCATGGTGAATTACTTAATATTGCTTTGTAGTGTTGCATTGTTTCCTCAATCTTTCACTTGGACTAGATTTATTTTCATGTTAATGTAGTGTAGTTGAATGAAAGTAGTTGTGGATGTTTACTTGATTGACTCGACAAGTCTGGTCCACTAGCCTCTTGTTGATTGTAAGTGTGCCTTGTGTGGTGAGCCAATGAAAATACCTAACTTCAATCGATATTAAATCTTTAGTTTGCATACATTTGATGAGATTGAAGAGGAGATATAGATGTGAAAAACATTTGAGTATTCCCTAGAAGCTTTCACTAGGTGGGTGGAATTAGTTGATAAAACTGCATCTAGTAGAGTCCACGTCATCCATGATTCTTTGTATTCATAGTTAGAAGTAGAAGTATTAGTCGAAGTTAGCGAGTTTGAGTTTGAGCTGAAGTGAAAAGTTTGAAAATCAAAAACTATATTTCTATTGCACATTATGAAGCCAAATATTTAGAAGTGCAATTAAGTTGATACCCATTGAACAAACAACGTAAGTCCCCTTAGTGATTACCAACAAATCACATCATTTCAACTGAGCGATTGTCCACAATTGAAGGGAACCTTGAAGTCATTTCATAATCTTACTTTGCAAGCTTAGCATGAGAGATGACCTTATATCAAGAGAGGGTTGAGTAGTAGATGTTTCATCTCGAAATATTGGATATTGGATTCTGCATGTTGTAGTGGAACAAAACAACCTTCAACAATTTACAATATGACATTTCGTATTTTGTAATGTAAAAAGTCTCTCAATATTTTTTCTAAATAGTATATTTAATTAATTTTCAAAATAATCAAATAATCAATTATCTAAAAATATTGATATAATAAGATCATATTCTTCAAGATAATTTGAAAAACATAATAACTTTATTAGAATATGGCTATAAGAAGATCATGTTCTTCAAAATAATTTGAAAAGCATAACAATTTTATTGGATAAAAGAGTGAGTTGATTTAGTTGTTTTTGATAAAGTAATGCAACAAAATGAGGGTGTTGCCCCTTTACAAACTACCCACAAGGGCAATCAACAACAGAAATAGACTAACAGTAGACAAACATTGTCATTCCAAGAACAAAATCAACAGAAAAACATGATCATAAATTTAACCCAGGCACCCTCACATCACCATCAAAAACCTGAAAAAGAAACATAGATAAAGCAACTAAACTATAACTGGTGTAGTGCATGAAAACTAGAATAGTAGTAATACCTATCATAATAACAATAAAAAACTAACAAAGTTCATCATAGTGTCCATCACCGAATTAATAGAAGTATTAAATAGAGACCACTTAGGGTCATAATCATCATTAAAAAATGTATAAGTCTTGAGTAAGATGAGAAAATCTAAGTAAACCATCACAGGGTCATGAGGGCCAAGATAAGCCAAAATGCAAAAAATAGAGAGAGGGCCCAACCCTAATTATTTGTCTTCTTCCATTCACCAGTGAGCATCATCGCTGCCCAATCTTCTTTAGCAACTGGAAGAGCTCCTTACAATCTTCAACACCCTTAGTATCCTTCAGATTGTCATCCTATATCATGCATAGAGTGGTATCTGAGATGTGCATCACTTTCAGCGTGAAATGATACATATTATAAAGTTTTTCATCCACCTCTGGAAGCTTCATGTCCACTAATGTGATCCTTTCCTCCACAACAGCAAGTCTTTTCTTCAAATCAACCTCCTTTTGCATCGGGTCCTTATTGCTTTTGTCGCCTTCTAGGAAGGCTTTGCCTTTATCAACCTTCACTGGAACCATCTTATCCTCAACCTGCACATGGGTGGGTTCCCCAAGGTTTGACTTAATACTAGCTAAGACATGTGTCAAACTTCTATCAGAGGCATAGGGGTAGGCCTCATCCTCACCATTGTCTTCAGACCCCACATTGTTTGAGTCTGTGACCTCTTTCATGCCTTCTTTTTCAAGCTTACACTTAAGGTGGTTGGACCTACAAGGGTTACTGGTCTCTTCGATGATCTCAATATCAGAGTCAATTTGCACTTTAACTTTTTTGGCAAACTTATCCTTAGTCGTAGGGGGAGGAGCGGGTTTGTTCTTGTAATATTCTTGTTTAACCTTTCCAAAAACATGGGAGGAGTCTTGCTAGTTTTTGTGGCTAGGGTCTCTGATACATTGTTTACGGCTAGGGCCAGAAGTATCCATAAGGTTGGTCGAAGGTAGGGGGTAGAAGATTCTAACACCTCTTCAACAATAATTTGGTGGGGAGGGAAAAGGGTTAAGTGGAAATGATACAAGCGAATCATAAGGCCCTGGTGGAAGATAGTAAAGTTTTTCCCATGGCTCTTGGCCTCAAAAACATCCTTAGCATTACTCGCAATAGAATGCAAGAGATAGAACAGAATAGAAATAGCAATGTGATTCCTGAATAAATTTAAGAAAAGAAGGTGGTAATAATACACACCAAATTTTCCCTCCAGCATGATATACCTCATAACCGCAAGGCAGACATGGTCCCAAGGCTCCAGCAGTTGTCCACAATCAAAGCCCCCTCTGAGATTGATAGGAAGCTCACCAACACAAAAGAATTGGTTGTGGCTAGCAGTATCATAGACCTTGATGCTTTTTTCCAGCTTTCTTCCCTTAGTGGAGAGGCATGTGGGCTATGTGATCACATCTTCATTGACCTCAAAGGAGATACCACCCATAATAACCCTTCTGGCATCCCAAGAGGTAAAAAAACTTCTTGGAGATACTTTCATCGTGACCATTCATGAGCTCCATAAATTGAACAATGCCCACTTCCTTGCATATATGCCAGAAATCATGTCATTCTCCTAGTCATTACATTTATCAGGCTTCATGCGCACCCGGTCTCCACCCATAGGGTTAAAGAGAAAATTGAGCAGGTTGTAGAGAGTAAAGCTCGCAAGAAACATAAAACTGCTTTACAAATTAGAACCCAAGAAAATTCTTTTGAGGATAATCATGAAAAGGAAAAATAAATGGGAATAATGAATACATTTGTTGTAAATCCATCATTTATTGTTGAAAAATGCAAAACTGATAGCTTTCTCATGCGAAGAGTCTCTCAAATAGAAATTACTAGAGGCGATAATAATTTTGAGAATGACAAGGAGTAATTTAGCACGCTTCACCAGCTTGACCAAAATATTCCCAAAACTAAGGTGGTACAAAAATTTATGAGTCCTTCTCCACAAAGAATCATGATGACGAGATTGAGGGACATGTAAGCTAGAGAAATTCACACATGCCTAGTTTAAACTGACCTAAAGTTTAAACACCAATGGATAGATAAACTAGAGCTCGCTAAAAATCTCAAGAAGATCCCCCACCATAGTCCAACCATAGATTGTGCATATCATCAAAACTAAATAGGTATTTATTTTCTCATGAAAGAGAGAGCCCCAATGGGGAGTAAAATCTCCTTTTGCCAACAATTAAATCCTGTAAGATTTAACCCAGTCGAGGTCAGGTGATCAGTTATAATGTTACCTTCTATGTTGATATGTTGTAAAGTGAATTCATCAAATCTATTGAGAAGGCCACATATGTCATCTATAATACCTTTGATAGTCTAGCCTGGGGAGAAAGTCCCTTTGGTAGCTTCAATGATTAATTGAGAGTACCTCTCAGTCACCAGGGTGTGAATGCCAATAGAGAGAGAAAATTTGATCCCTAGAGAAAATCCATACATTCAGGTTGATTATTGGAATAGTCATGCAAGTGACTAGAGTAAGCAACAATGAGTACACCATTTTTATTTCTAATGATACCTACCTGAGTAGCCAGGCCATTTCTGGCAGCACCATCAAAATTAAGTTTACACTTAGGAAACACAGGGGGTTTCCAGAAAGTGTTACCATGAGTAATCTTTTTAGAATTATCAAACTTCTTGAAATCCTCTGGGAGCTTCCAAGAAGCAGAAAATAAGGCGTCCCACGATGAGGGAGGCTCCGAAGGAGTTTTCCATTTGCTAATAGAGATATTTTCTAGAAGGATTTGTTTAATACAAACAACACATCATCAAAAAATTGCTTTGTCTCTCTAAAATGCCCTATTATTCTTTTCTTTCCACAAACACCAGCAAACATGTGGATGTATTTGTAGCCATAATTGTTTGAGAATGGGGTGGTGGGAAGGTCTTTTCCAATCCAAAATAAATTATTGTATTTCATTCTGAAACACACATTGCATATTGAGTTTTTGAAGGATGTGTTGCCAGACATATGAAGCAAACTTGTAGTGAATCAACAAGTGAGGAATAGTTTCAATATCCTACTTGCATAGATAGCAGGGGTTAGCTAGCTGGAAACTACGCTTTTGAATATTATCAAGAGTTGGGATTTTACCATGAATGATGGTCTACCATAAAAAAATAAAATTTTGGGATGAGTTGAGAATTCCAATTTTCTTCCAACTATTAGAGTCACCATTGAACTTAAGTTGTGACAAATAAGTAGATAAAACTAACAGAGTAAGCTCTGGAGGGCTACAAAGTCTAGATAAAACTATCCTCCCTAGAGAAAAGATAAATTAGAATCCTAGACAAGAGGATTTGGAGATCTGAAACCAGAGGGAGCAGATTAGGTCTATTGTTGAAGTGTGGTAGAAGATTTTTCCACCCAGCCCTAGGAGTAAAGTAGTTAGCCACATTAGGTCCCAGAACCACCTTGGCATGTCTCATGAGAGAATAAAAAGTGGTATCCACAAGGGGCCTAGTGCCCATCCATTTATCATCCCAAAATCTAATAGTTTGTACATTGCTAACCAGCCATTTGAGGCTATCTTTAAGCAGGGGTCTACATTTTATGATGTTGTTCTAGATTTTAGAACCCGTTGGGAGACCATTCGAGCCAAGGAACTGGTGGAAGAAATCAAAATTGAGGTATTTAGCTTTCATAATAGTGCACCAATCTTATTTACCAACAACAAGGTTCCATCCCATCTTGTCCATGAGATATCTATTTAGAATAGCAAGTTTTCTCACCCCCAATCCCCCTTGGGATTTGGGGTGGAAAACTATGTCCCAACTAACACGTGTCATTATTTTATTTTCCTCCATACATGTCCATAGAAAGTTCTTTTGAATTCTCTCCAGTTTGTTAGCCATGGCTCCAGTAATTTTGAAGATGGAAAGGAAGTACACAGGAATACCCTGAAGGCAAGCAGTAAACAACTGGAGCTTACCAACATTGTTGAGGAACTTACCTTTCCAAACAACAAGTTTTTCTGTATCCATTCAAGGAATTCATTCTAGAAGGTGGGGGTGACCTATTTAAGCATGAATGGAAGGCCCAAATAAGTATCAGGAAGATTGGAACTCTGACAACTTTTGATCTTAGATTGAAGGTCCTCCTCGCTATTGAATAAGTAGTTCTTACTTTTTTGGTAGTTTATGCACTTACCAGAAGCACAAGCATGATCCTGCAAAAGTCATTTCTACTCCTTAGCTTCCACAACAAACAATTTGCTGGAAAGGAAGGTTTCATCAACAAATTACTGCAAAATAGAAGGAGGAAGAGAGGAGGCAGGCATGATTCCTTGAATGTGGCGAGAGGAGGAAAGGTTCATGAAGTTTCTTCTCAGGACCTCAGCAAGCAAGATAAAAAGATAAGGAGAGAAAGGGTCTCCCTACTTGAGGCCTTTACCATCTTGAAAGAATCCCTAGGGTATCCCATTGATAAGGATAGAGTACAGGATAGTCACAGCATAGATCTTAATCATAGAAATTAGTATTTCACTTAATCTAAATTTAGAAAGCACTTTGTAAAGAAAGTGCCAATTAAGTCTATCATAAGCCTTAGATATATCAATTTTAAGATCCACACCTTGGTTGTGGTGTTTTTCCAGAGAGTAAATTATTTCATGGGTAGCAATGGAAGCATCCAAAATTTGTCCGCCTAGGACATATCCCTTCTGGCTCTCACTAATGCATCTATCAAACAATGACTTCAATCTATTGACCAAGACTTTAGAAAAGATCTTATAAATATTATTAAAAATACTTATAAGTCTGAATTCATTCAAGGACCTGGGTTCAGAGGTTTTAGGGACAAGGGAAATGAAGGTGTTGTTCAGCTTCTTCTATAGTTTCCCCATTCTAAAAAGGTTTGGTGTAGCCCCGATAAAATCAAAGATGACAATGTCCCATGATTCCTGAAAGAAATCAGAGGGGAAGCCATCTAGGCCAAGGGATTTGTAGGTATCCATAGAAAAAAATGTAGTTCTAACCTCATCATCAGTGTTAGGGGCCAGAAGGAGGTTATTATCCATTTCATTGATCATAGTAGGGATCTAGTCTAAAAACTTATCCTGAATAGTGTGATTGGCATTCCCCTATTCGTCAAAGGTCTGTCTGAAGAAGTTAGCTATTATTTCACCAATTTTTCCTTCGTCAGTGATTAGTTGATTGTCATTATTGAGGAGAGAGGCGATAGGGTTCCTTTTTTGTGAGTACTAGCAATTCTGTGGAAGGAGGTATTGCACTCTTCCTCTTTAAACCAAACTATTCTAGACCTTTGCTTCTAGTATATTTATTCCTTGTTGAGGTTGTCTTTCCACTTTTTCCTCCATAATTCCTCTTCTTCATGAAGGCCATGGGAGATGTATCCATTAACCATTGATTTTTGGAAGTTAGAAACTTTATCTTCTATTAGGTTTTTTTTCTTGAAAATGTTCCCAAAAGAGGACTTATACCAACCTTTGACTTCCCTTTTGATGATACTCATCTTATGGGAGATTCTTTGCATCGTAGATCTTTGATTTGAAATTTTCCACCACTGGGCTATATAGTCCCTGAAATCAGGATGAGAGGTCCACATGATCTCAAACCAGAAGGGATACGTACCAAAGAAAGACTTGTGAGACCACTGGAGCAAGATGGGGTTATGGTCATAAACTGTTCTGGAGAGGGAGGAAAGAGAAGCATTGTAGCCTAAGTCTCAGTTAGTAGAAACCAAGACCCTATCCAATCTAACTTGGATTCTAGATGATTTTGTTAGTCTTATAAGGCACTAAGAGGGGGATGAATCAATGCAACCACAGATCTACAAAATCTTTTCATAAACTTCCAAAAAAACCAACATGCAAAGGTAACTGTAACACAAAAGAAAACTAAAACATGCATACACAAATGTAACACAATGACTGCAAGATTTTTTTCCCATGGAAACCCTCGGTTAGAGGGAAAAAACCATGGTGGGAATTAGTACCCACAAATCTCACTATTGTAGCAATAAGATATGCCCTATTGTGAGCATTACATCACCCTATTAAGGGTATACTCAGTTAAGAGTATCTATAAGTAAGTTAAATGTTATTACAATAGTCTTGTTAAGAACTACTCAGTTAAGAGATTTAAACCTCCTTCTAAGAGTCACCCTATTAAAGGATTTAATCTTCAGACTTGTTAGGATCCTACATACCCTGTTAGGAGTAACCTTGTTAAAGGATTTTGATCACAAGCCTGTTAGAACTTGCCTTGAGTAGAAAACTCAAAGAATGACCTGATGATGGAACCTTCTACCTAACAAATCCTCTTCTATACTGCTCACTATGTTTTTTCGATCACTCTAACACCTCTAACACACTTACGCACTTCGCCTTCAATGATCGCAATCAACACACCACAAATTTACAACCATAACTTAACGATTTTACATCCTTTTATATACTTTTTCAAGTTTATCAAAAACCCTAAAATGTATTACAAGTCAGCTTTAAAAATCCAGTCAAATTACATAAGTGATCATGCCAACATAATAAATTGAAATGTTCAATGTCGACCCTCAACAATACAATTCAAAAATAAATCCAACATTGACAAATAATTGACCACTACCTTGATTTAACCAATTTGACTAGACCGGTTGATTGTTCTTATCAATATCGCTGATGATTGAATCAAATCTCCACATGCACTCCTAATCTGTGTGAGTGATCATAGACACAGGTAAACATGACTTAGTAGATACTTCCTGACCGATCATACCATATGAACATTCAATATTATCATCGCTCATAGAGTTTACCAATTTTGTTTGTATTATCAACAATACAGGGAGAACTTAGAAAATTCCTTATGCAATCAACTTCATCAATGGTATATCAGATCTGACCTGTGAAATAGACTTGTTGCCAACAATGACAATGACCTATGAAATAGACTTGTTTCCAGTAATGACAACAATACAACATTTGTTACATGATCTACTACACGATCATCTTCATCATATGCCAATAATCTCCCCCTTTGGCATTGATGGCAACACTTAGGAAAAAATGCTAAGTGTCTAACTATGCAAAAATGAAATTAATCAAGTACAGATATTCAAGAAAAAATAACTCCCCCTAAGGTAATTACAAATAGATCTTGCAATTACATGGAACATATTGCACTACAATATCTATACTACTCCCCATTACAAATACTTAGCCAATTTTTCACTCTATACTACTCCCCCTTTGAAAACAATGAAAAAGGTATTACAACAAAACTTTATGTATATAGAGAGTAGAAAATACCTATTTACAATCTACTGAATACATCATTGAAATTTGTCTTCAAAATTTTTTGATCAAAAATCCAAAAATTCTGTAGGTTCTCCACGATAAGTATATGCCCATGCAAAAGATATGCAAGCTCTTCCAAACCATCTACAATACACATATCAGGAGATGCTAAGGCCTTCTCTTCCTCCTTGAATCCTTACTACAAGATATCCATCTTGGGTATCAATAGATTCTGTAACTCTATTAAAGTTGCAATCCTCCTTTCCTGCTCATTCCTATAAGCCTTAAACTTATGATTAATGATACTTACTTCAACTCCAAAATTTGTAGCAGAACCATTTATAGGGTCAAAAATTTCTACCAATAACCTCAGCTCTTGTTGAGCTTCACATCTTTGTCTATCTAAGTCCTTCAAAAACTGTGAAAAGTCAAAGATTGAGGTGAGAATATTACCACCTTCTTTTAAAGCTTCCTTTACTCGGTTCACTGCCATTGTTAAAGTATTTCTATAAAGTACAATTGATTGAACCAGTTTTTCTAACCTTTTCCTTGCATAATCTCTCTCTTCCCTCATTATTGCAACATCCTCTAGACTTTGCATTTGTTCACCTGTAGTCATCACCAATTGATCTGATTGCTCTATCGGCATGGCATTCTCATCATATTTTACCTCAGGCACTAAGTTAGAGAATATGTCTCTTACAGATAGTATAACTTGTGCCTCTTGTTTCATTTTATCCTTCTTTTCTTTAGAATTAATAGCCATAGAAATATCAATCATCTCTTTAGGGTTCATGGTACTTAAATATATTTTCAGTCGAATAACCGGTATGTCATCTTCATACATATCAACAATGTTATGCTTAATAGAAGACATGTACTGAGAAGTAGTTACCTTATCTTTCTCCTTGTCTATGGTCTTCACCTCTTGTTCTTTCTCTTCTTTTTCATTACCATCTGTAGCCTCCATCATTGGTATCTATTTCTATTGTTGATCATCTGTAAGTGTTTTAATTGATGTATCATCAGTCATATCCTGATCGGTTCCTCTATTCTCAAGATTTTCTTCTTTTTTCTCTTGTGTATCATTGTGTTCCTCAGGTACATCTATAATAGGAACTTCATCTGTAGTATCCAAGCATCCTTAAGCTCCTCAGGAATGTTATCAAGTGTGATCTTCACTCTATTTATGGTCCACCCTTCATCAACATGAGAAATCACTTCCACTTTCTCACTCTCCTCTCCTTGCTCTTGATCCTCTTCTACTTCTTCATGTTCTTCATCCTTCTTCTCCTCAACAATACCTAAGTGCTTCTTCAAAATTCTCTTTGTCTCATCCTTTATGGAATGAGAATCATCGATAAAAAATCATGTCAACCTAGTCTTAGTTTTAAATTTCTTTTTAGTCTTTTCTAAGATTTTGTCAATTTATTTTCTTGGCATTTCAGGTTGAAGTGACATTAAGACATACTCAATTAATTCTTTGATCTATCTTATTGCACCCAGCTATCTACCTTCAATCTTATTGTACAATGATGTAGGAATTTGACCTTGTAATTCAATGAGAACTTTACTTAATTTGTGCATACTAAACACAATTGCATCCCCAATATTTATCTAGTCCTCTTAATTGAAATTGTCATAATATTTATTTACACCAACTAATATTCCCCATTTTCTAACCATGTCTACAATAGTGTCAAAAAAAATGAATTGGCTAAAATTAGGCTTAACAGATTTAGTGGTAGGGGCACCAACCACTTTATATTTCTTACCTTTAGCCTTTAGCTTTTTCTACTCTTCTTCTGATTATGTCCCTTCACCTTCATCTTCAACCTCCTTGTATCCTTTTTCCTTTTCTTTCTTCCTCTTTCTAGATACATCCTTTGTTGTAGTAGCCTCCTTTTCTTTTGTGATCTCAGATTGTGTTGGTCTTAGTGGCATTTTTACTAGAATCTTTGCTAGAGGTGAGGGTTTCTCCTTTTTTCAACAGCTGTAGCAATCCTAGTTTGTCTTCTGGTTGGAGCTCTACCAGATGTAGAAGAAACAAATTCTACATCTTCCTCTGAAGTAGCTTCTATTGAAGTGCCTACTTTCTCAGCTTCATATCTTGCTCTAAACTTGTCAATAGCTTTCTGTGTGAAGCCTTTCTCTCTTGCAAACTGTTCAACTTACTTTCTAACCTTCTTCTTAATGATCGGTTCACTAAGCATGCTTGCAACTTCAAGGTTCTTTTCCCTATATATGCCAAACCTCTTAGCTATAGGGTCAATGGGGTTCTTCAATACCTCCTCAACATAAACAATGGCCAAGTTAGCTTCCAATTAATAACCCATGAGGTCTTAGGTAGTAATGCCTTCATCTGAAAAGTATCAGTGTCCACCATAAAAAAAATGTCATCTTTATATCTTTCAACACAATAAAACATTAATTGCGTCACTGGTTGATAACATATAGTATATACCTTCAAAGATCTTGTTAGCGGTCAACCAAAGCTTCATGCAGTTAAAAAAAAATTCATACCATACTTCAAAACAACCATATACATCTAAATATGCAAATATAACTTACTGCACATGCATCTAGGGGGTCCTCAATGGATTCAATAATGATTTCTCCCCCTAAGCCAAAAATGACTTAGTTGGATGAAGAATTCTCCACATCAAGTGAAGATGTGGAATCTCCTAAAGATTTTCTTTCACTCTTCTTTACCGAAATATTACTCATCTGATTCTTGGTCTCTTCAACATTCACAATCTGCTTTCCCTTTTTCTTACCTGGCTGATTAACCAGTTGGTTCACCTTGTTGTTCCTTTCTCTACAAAATCTTGCAATCTGTCCTATCTTGTGACAGTGAAAACATGCCATACCAATTGATCTCCAAGGTCCTGCATTTCCTCTACTTGTCCTCAATTTGTAGTTGACTACCATATGACCATATGTGTTACAATTTGAACAAGTGACATACCACTGGTTCCTATTCAGATAAGGAATCTGCTGGTTTATTTGTGACCATTGATTATTCATCCTTGTCCTGCACTCATTAGATCTATGACCATATTTGTTTCAATTGTAATAATGACCATTAAATGTTCTGGGTCTAACATCAAATGTTCCAAATCTAACATTTCTCTATATACATTAGTTGTATGTCCAACCTTATGAAAATTGAAACAAATTGATTTGTGGGGTTTCTTACTAGAATTCCTTTGATTCACCTTAGGTGCATATTTGACATCTTGCATGACCTTCTTGATACTAGAAGATTCACTAGTTTCATGACTTGTGTAACCTAATCCATGGCTCTCTCCATGCTTTCTTTGATTCTTCGGTTGTTCATCAAGCTTTGTAGTACTTTCATTGAATTTCTTGAGTAAATCATTTGCAACCTTCAACTCACCTTTCAGTTGCTCATTTTATTTTCTCATATTTTCATTCTTCCTTAGGGCTTCTTGATTCTCTTCATTTGTCTCATGTATATGTGTATGCAATGTACCAACTTCTTGTTCAGATTTGAATAGCTCATCCACCTTGGCTTTTAGGGCTTTCTCTGTAAGTTTCCTTGCTTCTTCTGTTGTCTTCCTTGCTTCCAACTCTTTGGGGCCAACTATAAATGACCAAACCCTTCTAGAGGCATCTAATTAGCCCTCTGACTAATTGGAAAAGAAAAATCTCAATCATTAATAAGAAAAAAAATAAAATAATGTACGTTTGAGAAAAATCATAAAAATTATAAATTTAAGTGACATCATTAATATCCACATGTAAAACTAGATGTGTAATACACTATTATTATAATATTTAAGTTGGCAAGAAATAAATTGTATTTATTTATAACAATCTTGAATAGAAAGATGGTAGAATTGTTAATGCTATGAATAACACTTTCATTCACATGTAGACATCGAGAAACTTAACATGCTTCCCAAATTCACTAAATAAAGAAAATGAAAAACTTAGTAGTCCTTCAAAAGACAATTCTATCTAGATGTATTGATTGATGTGTAGAAAAATTAGTTTATAACCACCAATTTACCATAAACATCTTTTTATGGATTAAATAGAAAGAGATTAAAATTAGAAAGATCTATCAATAACATTTCTATCCATTCATAAAAAAACATATGAGTAGCACAATATTGTTACAATCATCACATTGGTATTGAAGAAATTGATTCGGTGTAAACTTCACTTGTATAGATATTATGTCAAAAGTGAAAGAACAAATAAGATATGAAAATAAATATATAGAATAAAAATTTATTTGAAGTGGAACACAAGTTTTCTCAAAGAGATATAAGTAGAATAAATATGTGCATTCGTGTGAGCTCTTGTTGAATAGAAGATAATGGGATGCCTTGGAAACCCTTAAATTAATTAATATCTCTAGCTTTTTCTTGCATGAGAAAATTCATTCAAACATAAATTTTGCAAAATATTTTAGTTGTTCGTAGAAAACATAAAGAAACGATTTTTTTGTAATTTGTACTTAGAAAAATGATAGATAAATAATTACACTTCTGATAGTCATAAATAAAGAAAAGAAGATGACACAAATCAAGTATTCCATTTTGTACATAAGATTAAAATCCATTGTGAAATCAATTGGTGCCAAAAATTTCTTAACACGCAATTGATTATTTTGATTTTCCATATTGCAACCTTATAACCCACTTTAAAATTGTACAATTGGAGAAATCTTATTTATTAGGTTCTCCATTTCCCCTAAGATTTTATGCAAATTTTAAATGGTTTAAATTTATAGTAAGAATATATATGGCAAATGAAGTTGATGTGAAGGATAAAAGATAATATAAATGGATATAGAGACTATTATAACATAAGCTAATGAAACAGTTGTAATATAGAGGAGAGACAAATGGTTAGAGATAATGAAGAGAGTGACTAAAATTAGAAGAGTCGTCTCATTGTTTGTCTATGCTATTCCACCAATTCTTATCCTAAACCACATCTTAACTTTACTATTAATTGATCATGACATAAAATTAAAAAAATTTAGATACGTCCTCTACTTACTTTTATATACTATGTTTTTATTTTTAGAAAGAGGTAGATATCTAATGGAGGTACATGAATAGAAAATCATAACAATCATACAAGTTTTTAAGTTGGAAAAAAATTATATTATATAATTAATCTTTAAAAATAATAAATAAAAATTAAAGGAAACAGACTAAAAGAGATATAAAATAGTCATCTTATTAGTATTATTATTTTTTAATTTCTTTTTAGATTTTTCTAAAATATACATGTGAAATTTTTAAGTTAAAAAATTATAAAAATTATTTTTCTTCGTATTAATTGGCTAATCAATTTAAGATCTTATAAACATAACTATTATAAAATATTATCACACACCCCGTGGCTCTATATATATATATATATATATATATATATATATATATATAACCAAATATGTCTGTCATGACAAAAGATTACAATAGTAAGGATTGTGTTTAACATTATCAACCTCTATGGGTTGTGCAATTGCTATTTTAATTATTTCATTAGAAAGCTACATATTTGGAGGGATACAGTCAGTTGTGTGCAGATAAGTTAAAAATGCTTTCAATTTTATCGAGACATTGAAATTAATGCTGGCTCATTCACGAGTGACCCTATCATGATAGAGAGATATGTGGGTACAGAGATACAGACAAGGGTATGAACATTCTTTTAATGGGTTCTTCACAGTATAAGATTCCCGGTAACATAAGGATTGGGGTTAAGGGGATGATCTTATAGCGTAGTGGTAGTTGTGAAGCCTTTTAACTGGGAGGAAGTTTAAATCTGCATCATTCAATTAAATAAAAAAGATTTGAGGTTAAGATAATGATTCGATAAAATTTTGCGTCTGTTCTTCTGTGCTTCTGTTACAACCATAATAAGGGTAAGAGGAGGTCACAGAAATCCTCCAAACATTTAATAGCCTTACTTTTGAATACATTGATATCTGATATTATGGCTACTTTAGCTCTTGAATCAAACAAGGATCTTGCTAATGACCATGACCACATGAAGGGTATCAAATATATGTATAAATTCAGTGCCTGATAGGTATGTCTTTCCTCAGAACAGACGCCAATCAGCAGCTCAAGTGTTACAAGGAGAGAGTATACCAATTATTGACATCTCAGCCCTTGATGGATCCCAACAGGAACGAATTCAAACCATTCAAGCTCTTGGCCAGGCTTGCTCAGAGTGGGGATTCTTCAGGGTAATGTTCTTTCTATTTTCCCTCATTTGCATGTTGTACTGGAACAAAACTCCCTTCAACAAGTTGCAACATGACATTTCGTATTTTATAATGTAAAAAGTCTCAATATTTTTTTTTAAAATAGTATATTTAATTAATTTTCAAAATAATCAATTATCTAAAAATATTAATATAATAAGATCATATATTCTTCAAGATAATTTGAAAAACATAATAACTTTATTAGAATATGGTTATAAGAAGATCATGTTCTTCAAAATAATTTGAAAAGCATAACAATTTTATTGGATAAAAGAGTGAGCTGATTTAGTAATTTTTGATAAAGTAATGCAGCAAAACGAGGGTGTTGTCCCTTTACAAACCAGCCACAGGGGCAATCAACAACAGAAATAAACTAACAGTAGACAAACATTGTCATCCCAGGAACAATGATCATAAATTTAACCCAGGCACCCTCACATCACCATCAAAAACCTGAGAAAGAAACAGAGATAAAGCAACTAAACTATAACTGGTGTAGTGCATGAAAACTAGAATAGTAGTAATACCTATCATAATAACGATAAAAAACTAACAGAGTTCATCATAGTGTCCATCACCGTATTAATAGAAGTATTAAATAGAGACCACTTAGGGTCATAATCAGGATTAAAAAATGTATAATTCTTGAGTAAGCTAAGAAAATCTAGGTAAACCATCACAGGGTCGTGAGGGCCAAGATAAGCCAAAATGCAAAAAATAGAGAGAGGGCCCAACCCTAATTCTTTGTCTTCTTCCATTCACCAGTGAGCATCATCATTGCCCAATCTTCCGTGAGCAACTGGAAGAGCTCCTTACAATCTTCAACATCCTTAGTATCCTTCGGATTGTCATCCTATAACATGCACAAAGTGGTATTCGAGTTGTGCATCACTTTCAGCGCGAAATGAAATAAAGTTTTTCATCCACCTCTGCAAGCTTCTCATCCACCAACGTGATCTTTTCCTCCACAACAACAAGTCTTTTCTTCAAATTAGCCTCCTTCTGTGTCGGGTTCTTATTGCTTTTGTCACCTTCTAGCATGGATTTTCCTTTATCAACCTTCACTGGAACTGTCTTTTCCTTAACCTGGACATGGGTGGGTTCTCCAAGGTTTGAATTAATGCTAATCGAGACATGGGTAAAACTTCTATCAGAGGCAGAGGGGTAGGCCTCGTCCTCACCATTGTCTTCAGACCCCACATTGTTTTATTCTGAGGCCTCTTTCATGCCTTCTTTTTCAAGTTTAAACTTAAGGTGGGTGGACCTACGAGAGTTACTGGTCTCTTCGGTGATCTCAATATCAGAGTCAATTTACACTTTAACTTTTTAGGAAGACTTAGCCTTAGTCGTAGGGGGAGGAGTAGGTCTCTTCTTGAAATTTTCTTGTTTAACATTTCCAAAAACAAGGAGGAGTCTTACTAGTTTTTGTGGCTAGGGTTTTTGATACATTGTTTACAGCTAGGGCCAGGGGTATCCATAAGGTTGGCCGAAGGCAGGGGGTAGAATATTCTAACACCTCTTCAACACTAATTTGGTGGGGAGGGAAAAGGGTTAAGTGGAAATGATACAAGTGAATCATAAGGCCCTAGTGGAGGATAGTAAAGTTTTTCCCATGGCTCTTGGCCTCAAAAACATCCTTAGCATTACTCTCAATAGAATGCAAGAGATAGAACAGAATAGAAATAGCAATGTGATTCCTGAAGAAATTTAAGAAAGGAAGGTGGTAATAATAATACAAACCAAATTTTTCCTCTAGCATGATATACCTCATAACCGCAAGGCAGACACGGTCCCAAGGCCCCAATAGTTGTTCGCGTTCAAAGCCCCCTCTGAGCTTGACAGGAAGCTCACCAGCACAAAAGAATTGGTTGAGGCTATCAGTATCAGAGACCTTGATGCTTTTTTCCAGCTTTCTTCCCTTAGTGAAGAGGCATGTGGCATGCGTGATCACATCTTCATTGACCTCAAAGGGGACACCACCCATAGTAACCCTTATGACATCCCAAGAGGCAAAAAACTGCTTGGAGATACTTTCGTCATGATCGTCTATGAGATCCATGAATTGAACAATGCCCACCTCCTTGCATATATGCCAGTAATCCTATCATTCTTCTAGTCATTACATTTATTAGGCTCCACGCGCACCCGGTCTCCACCCATAGTGTTAAAGAGAAAATTGAGCAGGTTGCAGAGAGTAAGGCTCGCAAGAAACACAAAACTGCTTTGCAAATTAGACCCCAAGAAAATTCTTTTGAGGATAATCATGAAAAGGAGAAACAAATGGGAATAATGAACACATTTATTGTAAATCCATCATTTATCATTGAACAACAAAAAATTGGTAGCTTGCTCATGCGAAGAGTCTCTCAAATGGAAAGTACGAGAGGCAATAATAATTTTGAGAACGATAAGGAGTACTTTAACGCGCTTCACTAGCTTGACCAAAATATTGCCAAAACTAAGGTGGTACAAAAATTTATGAGTCCTTCTCCACAAAGAATCATGATGACGAACTTGAGGGACATGTAAGCTAGAGAAATTTCCACGTGCCCAGTTTAAACCAACCCAAAGTTTAAACACCAATGGATAGATAAACCAAAGCCTGGCTAAAGATCAAGAAGAGCCCCCACCATAGTCCAACCATAGATTGTGCACATCGTCAAAACTAAATGGGGATGTATTTTTTCATGAAAGAGAGAGTCCCAATGGGGACGGAAATCTCCTTTCGCCAACATTTAATTCCTGTAAGATTTAACCCGGTTGAGATTAGGTGATCAACTACAATGTTACCTTCTCTGTTTATATGTTATAAAGTGAATTCATCAAATCCGTTGAGAAGGCCACATATGTCATCTATAATACCTTTGATAGTCCAGCCTAGGGATAAAATCCCTTTGGTAGCTTCAATGATTAACTGGGAGTACCTCTCAGTCACCAAGGTGTGAATGCCAATAGAGAGAGTAATTTTGATCCCCAAAGCAAAGCCATACCTTTAGGTTGATTGTTGGAATAGTCATGCACGTGACCTAAGTAAGAAACAATGAGTATACCAATGTGATTTCTAACGATACCTACCTGAGTAGCTAGGACATTTCTAGCGACACCACCAAAATTAAGTTCACACCAAGGAAACACAAGGGGTTTCTATAAAGTGTTACCATACACAATCGTTTTAGAATTATCAAACTTCTTGAAATCCTCTGGGAGCTTCAAAGAAGTGGAAAATAATGTGTCCCATAGTGAGGGAGGCTCGAGAGGACTTTTCCATTTTCTAATAGAGAGATTGTCCAGAAGGATTTTGTTTAAGATAAATAACACATCATCAGCAAATTGCTTTATCTCTCTAAAATACCCAGTTATTCCTTTCTTTCCACAAACACCAACAAACATGTAGAGGTATTTGTAGCCATAATTGTTTGAGAATGGGGTGGTGGGAAGGGTTTTTCCAATCCAAAATAAATTATTGTATTTCATTCTGAAACATCGATTGCATATTGCATTTTTGAAGGATGTGATGCCAGACATGTGAAGAAAACTTGCAGTGAATGAACAAGTGAGGAATAGTTTCAGTATCCTGCTTGTATAGATAGCAGGGGATGGCTAGCTAGAAACCACACTTCTGAATATTAGCAAGAGTTGAGATTTTACCATGAATGATGGTCTATCAGAAAAAATTAATTTTTGGGATGAGTTGAGAATTCTAATTTTCTTCCAACTATTAGAGTCGCCATTGAACTTAAGTTGCAACAAATAAGAAGATAAAACTAACAGATTAAGCTTCAGAGGGATACAAAGTCCAGATAAAACTATCCTCCCTATGGAAAAGAGGAATTTGAATCCTAGAAAAGAGGAGTTGGAGATCTGAAACCAGAGGGAGCATATTAGGTCTATTATTGAAGTGTGGTAGAAGAGTTTTCCACCCAACCCTAGGAATAAAGTACTCAACCATATTAGGTCCTAGAACCATCTTGGCAAGTCTCATGAGAGAATAAAAAATGGTATCCACAAGGGGCCAAGTGCCAATCCATTTATCATCCCAAAATCTAATAGTTTGTACATTGCTAACCAACCATTTGAGGCTATCTTTAAGTAGGGGTCTGCATTTAATGATGTTGCTCTAGATTTTAGAATCCATTGGGAGACCATTTGAGCAAAGGAATTGGTGGAAGAAATCAAAATTAAGGTATTTATCTTTCATAATAGTGCACCAATCTTCTTTACCAACAAGAAGACCCCTATTCCATCCCATTTTGTCCATTAGAGCTTTATTTAGAATAACAAGTTTTCTCACCCCCAATCCCCCTTGGGATTTGGTGTGGAAAACTGTGTCCCAACTGAAAAGTTTCATTATTTTATTTTCCTCCATACATGTCCATAGAAAGGTCTTCTAAATTCTCTCCAGTTTGTTATTCATGGATCTAGTAATTTTGAAGAGGGAAAGGAAGTACACGGGAATACCTTGAAGGCAAGCAGTAAGAAACTAAAGCTTACCAACATTGTTGAGGAGCTTACCTTTCCAAACAACAAGTTTTTTCTGTATCCATTCAAGGATGTCATTCCAGAAGGTGGGGGTGACCTATTTAACCATGAGTGGAAGGCCCAAATAAGTATTAGGAAGATTGACACTTTAACAGCTTTTGATCTTAGATTGAAGGTCCTCCTCGGTATTGAATAAGTAGATCTTACATTTTTGGTAGTTTATGCATTTACCAGAAGCACAAGCATGATCGTGAAAAAGTCATTTGTACTCCTTAGCTTCCACAACAAAGGATCTACTGAAAAGGAAGGTTTCATCAAAAAATTACCGCAAAACAGAAGGAGGAAGAGAGGAGGCAGGTATGATTCCCTAAATGTGGCCAAAGGAGGAAAGGTTCATGAAGTTTCTTCTCAAGGCCTTAGCAAGCAAGATAAAAAGATAAGGAGATAAAGGGTCTCTCTGCATGAGGCCTTTACTATATTGAAAGAATCCCTAGGGTATCCCATTGATAAGGACAGAGTACAGGATAGTCTTAGCATAGATCTTAATCATAGAAATTAGTTTTTCACTGAATCTAAATTTAGAAAGCACTTTGTAAAGAAAGTGCCAATTAAGTCTATCATAAGCCTTAGATATATCAAGGTTTAGATCCACACCTTGGTTGTGGTGTTTTTCCAGAGAGTAGATTATTTCATGGGTAGCAATGGAAGCATCCAAAATTTGTCTGCCCGGGACATATCCCTTATGGCTCTCACTAATGCATCTATCAAGCAATGGCTTCAATCTATTGACTAAGACTTTAGAAAAGATCTTATAAATAGTATTGAAAATACTTTTAGGTCTGAACTCATTCAAGGACTTGGGTTCAGAGCTTTTAGGGACAAGGGCAATGAAGGTGTTGTTCAACTTCTTCTGTTGTTTCCCCATTCTAAAAAGGTCCCGAGTAGCCCTGATAAAATCAAAGCTGACAATGTCCCATAATTCCTAGAAGAAATCAGAGGTGACACCATCTAGACCAAGGGATTTGTAGGCATCCATAGAAAAAAAATATAGTTCTAACCTCATCATCAGTGTTAGGGGCCAAAAGGAAGTTATTAACCATTTCATTGATCACGGTAGGGATCTAGTCTAGTACCTTATCCTGAATAGAGTGATTGGCATTCCCATGTTCCTCAAAGGTCTGTCTGAAGAAGATAACTGTTATTTCACCAATTTTTCCATCATCAATGATCATTTGATTGTCATTATTGAGGAGAGAGGCAATATTTTTCCTTTTTTGTGAGTACTAGCAATTTTGTGGAAGGAGGTATTGCGGTCTCCCTCTTTAAACCAAACAATTCTAGACCTTTGATTCCAGTATATTTATTCCTTGTTGAGGTTGTCTTTCCAAATTTTCCTCCAAAATTCCTCCTCTTCATGAAGGCCATGGGGGATGTATCCATTAGCCATTGAGTTTTGGAAGTTAGAAAGTTTATCTTCAATTAGCTTTTTTGCTTGAAAATGTTCCCAAAAGAAACTTATACCAACCTTTGACTTCCCTTTTGATTATACTCATCTTATCGGAGATTCTTTGCATCGTAGAGTCTTGAATCAAAGGATTCCACCACTGGGCTATATATAGTCCCTAAAATCGAGGTGAGAGGTCCACATGATCTCAAACCAGAACGGATATGTACCAAAGAAAGAGTTGTGAGACCACTGGAGAAAGATGGGGTTATGGTCAGAAATTGTTCTAGAGAGGGGGGAAAGAGAAGCATTGCATCCTAAGTCCCAGCCAGTAGAAACCAGGACCCTATCCAATCTAACCTAGACTAGATGATTTTGTTAGTCTTATAAGGCACTGAGATGGGGGTGAATCAGTGCAACCATAGATCTACAAAAGCTTTTCATAAACTTCCAAATAAACCAACATGCAAAGGTAAATGTAACATAGAAGAAAATAAAACATGCATACACAAATGTAACACAATGACTCCAAGATTATTTCCCATGGAAACCCTAGGTTAGAGGGAAAAAACCACAGTGGGAATTAGCACCCATGAATCTCACTACTATAGCAATAACATCTGCCCTGTTAGGAGCATTACATCACCCTATTAAGGGTATACTCAGTTAAGAGTATCTACTTGTAAGTTAAAGGTTATTACAATAGTCTTGTTAATAACTACTCGGTTAAGAGATTTAAAACTCCTTCTGAGAGTCACCTTGTTAAAGGATTTAATCTTCAGACTTGTTAGGATCCTACATACCCTGTTAGGAGTAACCTTGTTAAAGGATTTTGATCACAAGCTTGTTAGAACATGCCTTGAGTAGAAAACTCAAAGAAAGACCTGATGATGGAACCTTCTGCCTGACAAACCCTCTTCTGTACTACTCATTGTGTTGTTCTGATCACTCTAACACCTCTAACACACTTATGCACTTCACCTTGAACGATCTTAATCACCACACCACAAAATTACAACCATAACTTAACGATTTTACATCCTTTTACATAGTTTTTCAAGTTTATCAAAAACCCTAAAATGTAGTAGAAGTCAACTCCAAAAATCCATTCAAATTACATAAGTGATCGTTCCAACATAATAAATTGAAATTTTCAATGTCGGCCCTCAAAAATACAATTCAAAAATAAATTGAACATTGACGAATAATTGGCCGCTACCTCGATTTAACCAATTTGACTAGACCGGTTGACCGTACTTGTTGATATCATTGCTAATTGAATCAAATCTCCACTTGCACTCCTAATTTGTGTGAATGATCATAGATATAGGTAAACATGACTCAGTCGATACTTCCTGGCCGATCGTACCATATGAACATTCAATACTATCATCACTCATAGATTTCACCAATATTGTTTGTATTATCACCGATGTAGGGAACACTTAGAAAAATCCTTATGCAATCAACTTCATCATTGGTATATCATATCTGACCTGTGAAATAGACTTGTTTCCAACAATGACAATGACCTGTGAAATAGACTTGTTTCCAGTAATGACAACACTACAACATACATTACATGGTCTACTACATGATCATCTTCATCATATGCCAACAATCTCCCCCTTTGGCATTGATGGCAACACTTAGGAAAAATTGATAAGTATCTAGCTATGCAAAAATGAAATTAATCAAGTATAGATATTCAAGAAAAAATAACTCCCCCTAAGGTAATTAAAAACAGATCTTTCAATTCCATGGAACATATTGCACTGCAATATCTATACTACTCCCCATTACAAATACTTTTCCAATTTTTTATTCTATACTACTCCACCTTTGACAACAATGAAAAAGGTATTACAACAAAAGTTTATGTATATAGAGAGTAGCAAATACCTATTTACAATGTACTTAATACATCATTGAACTTTGTCTTCAAAAGTTGTAGATCAGAAACCCAAAACTTATGTAGGTTCTACATGATAAGTATTTTCCCATGCAAAAGATATGCAAGCTCTTCCAAACCATCTACAATACACATATTAGGAGATGCTAAGGCCTTCTCTTCCTCCTTGACTCCTTACTACAAGATATCCATCTTGGGTATCAGTAGATTCTGTAACTCCATTAAACTTGCAATCCTCTTTTCCTGCTAATTCCTATAAGCCTTAAACTTATGATTAATGATACTTACTTCGACTCCAAAATTTGTAGCAGAACCATTTATAGGGTCAAAAATTTCTACAATTAACCTTAGCTACTGTTGAGCTTCACATCTTTGTCTATCTAAGTCCTTCAAAAACTGTGAAAAGTCAGAGATTGAGGTGAGAATATTACCACCTTGTTTTAAAGCTTCCTTGACTTGGTTCAATGCCATTGTTAAAGTATTTCTATAAAGTACAATTGATTGAACCACTTTTTCTAACCTTTTCCTTGCATAATCTCTCTCTTCCCTCATTATTGCAACATTCTGTAGACTTTGCATTTGTTCATCTGTAGTCGTGACCAATTGACCTAATTTCTCTATCAGTGTGGCATTCTCATCATATTTTACCTCAGGCACTAAGTCAGGGAATATGTCTCTTGCAGATAGTATAACATGTGCCTCTTGTTTCATTTTATCCTTCTTTGCTTTAGACTTAATAGCTATAGCAATATCAATCATCTCTTTAGGGCTCATGGTACTTAAATCTATTTGTAGTTGAATAGCTGATATGTCATCTTTATCCATATCAACAATGTTATGCTTAATAGAAGACATAGACTGAGAATTAGTTACCTTATCTTTCTCCTTGTCTATGGTCTTCACCTCTTGTTCTTTCTCTTCTTGTTCATTACCACCTGTAGCCTCCATCATTGGTATTTGTTGCTATTGTTGATCATCTGTAAGTGTTTTAACTAATGTATCATCAGCCATATCCTGATCGATTCCTCTATTCTTAGGCTTTTCTTCTTTTTTATCTTGTGTATCCTTTTGTTCCTCAAGTACATCTATTACAGGAACATCATCTGTAGTATCCAAGGTATCCTTAGGCTCATCAGGAATGTCACTCAAGTGTGATCTTCACTCCATTTATGGTCCACCCTTCATCAGCATGAGCAATCACTTCCACTTTATCACTCTCCTCTCCTTTCTCCTAATTCTCTTCTACTTCTTCATGTTCTTCATCCTTATTCTCCTCAAAAAGACCTAAGTGCTTATTCAAAATTCTCTTTGTCTCATCTTGTACGAAATGAGAATAACCAATAAAAAATCTTGTCAACCTAGTCTTAGTTAATTTCCTTTTTAGTCTTTTCTAAGATTTCATCAATTTCTTCTCTTGGAATTTCAGGTTGAAGTGACATCAAGACATACTCAATTAATTATTTCTTCTATCTTATTGCACCCAACCATCCACCTTCAATATTATTGTACAGTGATGTAGAAATTAACCTTGTAGTTCAATGAGAACTTTACTTAATTTGTGCATACTAAACACAATTGCATCCCCAATATTTCTCTGGTCCTCTTAATTGAACTTGTCATAATATTTATTTACACCAACTAATATTCCCCATTTTCTAACCCTATCTACAGTAGTGTCAACATAAATGAATTGGCGAAAAATAGGCTTAACAGATTTAGTGGTAGGGGCACCAACCACTTTATATTTCTTACCTTTAGCCTTTATCTTTTTCTGCTCTTCTTTTGATTCCGTCCCTTCACCTTCATCTTATACCTCCTTGTATCCTTTTTCCTTTTCTTTCTTCCTCTTTCCAGTTACCTCCTTTGTTGTAGTAGCCTCCTTTTCTTTTGTGAGCTTAGATTGTGTTGGTCTTAGTGGCATTTTTACTGGAATCTTTGCTAGAGGTGAGGGTTTCTCCTTTTTGACAGCTGTAGCACTCCTATTTTTTCTACTAGTTGGAGCTCTATTGGTTGTAGAAAAAACAAATTCTACATCTTCCTCTGAAGTAGCTACTACTAAAGTGCCTACTTTCTCAGCTTCATATCTTGCTCTATCCTTGTCAATAGATTCCTATGTGAAGCCTTTCTCTCTTGCAAACTGTCCAAATTACTTTCTAAACTTCTTCTTAATGATCGGTTCACTAAGCACACCCGCAACTTCAAGGTTATTTTCCCTATATGTGCCAAACCTCTTAGCTATAGGGTTAATGGGGTTCTTCAATACCTCCTCAACATAAGAAATGGCCAAATCAACTTCCAATTCATAACCCATAGGCATAACCCATGAGGTCTTAGGTAGTACTACCTTCATTTGACAAGTATTAGTGTCCACCATAAAACAAATATCATCCTTATATCTTTCAACACACTACAACATTAATTGCATCATCGGTTGATAACAAATAGTATATACCTTCAAAGATCTTGTTAGCAGTCAACCAAATCTTCATGCAATTAAACAAAACTTCATACCATACTTAATAACAACCATATGCATCTAAATATGCAAATATAACTTACTACACATGCATCTAGGGGGTCCTCAATAGATTCAATAATGCTTGCTCCCCCTAAGCCAAAAATGACTTAGTTAGATGAAGATTTCTCAACATCAGGTGAAGATGTGGAGTCTCCTAACGATTTTCTTTCACTCTTCTTTACCCAAATCTTACTCATCTAATTCTTGGTCTCTTCAACATTCGCAATTTGTTTTCCCTTTTTCTTTTCTGATTGATTAACCAGTTGGTTCACCTTGTTGTTCCTTTCTCTACAAAACCCTGCAATGTGTCCAATCTTGTGACAGTGAAAACATGTCATACTAGTTGATCTCCAAGGTCCTACATTGCCTCTACTTGTCCTCAATCTGTAGTTGACAACTATATGACCATAGTTGTGACAATGTGAACAAGTAACATACCACTGGTTCCTATTCAAATAAGGAATCTATTGGTTGATTTGTGACCATTAATTGTTCATCCTTGTCTTGCACTCGTTAGATCTATGACCATATTTGTTTCAATTGTAATAATGACCATTAAATGTTCTGGGTCTAACATCAAATGTTCCAAATCTAACATTTTCTCTATATACATTAGTTGTATGTCCAACCTTATGGAAATTGGAACAAACTGATTTGTAGGGTTTCTTACTAGAATTCCTTTGATTCAGCTTAGGTGCATATTTGACATCTTGTATGGCCTTCTTGATACCATAAGATTCACTAGTTTCATGACTTGTGTAACCTAATCCATGGCTCTCTCCGTGCATTCTCTGATTCTTCAGTTGTTCATCAAGCTTTGTAGTACTTTCATTGAATTTCTTGAGTAAATCATTTGCAGCCTTCAACTCACCTTTCATTTGCTCATTTTATTTTCTCATATTTTCATTCTCCCTTAGGGCTTCTTGATTCTCTTCATTTGTCTCATGTATATGTGCATGCAATGTACCAACTTCTTGTTCATATTTGAATAGCTCATCCACCTTGGCTTGTAGGGCTTCCTCTGCAATTTTACTTGCTTTTTATGCAGTCTTCCTTGCTTCCATCTCTTTGGGGCCAACTATAAATGGCCAAACCCTTCTAGACGCATCTAATTAGCCCTTTGACTAATTGGAAAAGAAAAATCTCAATCATGAATAAGAAAAAAAAAATAATAATGTGCGTTTGAGAAAAATGATAAAAAAAATACAAATTTAAGTGATATTGATCATTAATATCCACATGTAGAACTAGATGTGCAACAGACTATTATTATAATCATTGAGTTGACAAGAAATAAATTATATTTCTTTATAACAATCTTGAATAGAAAGATGGTATGAATAACGCTTCCATTCACATGTAGACATTGGGAAACTTAACATGCTTCCCAAATTCACTAAATAAAGAAAATGAAAAACTTAGTAGTCCTTCAAAAGACAATTCTATCTAGACATATTGATTGATGTGTAGAAAAATTAGTTTATAACCACCAATTTACCATAAACATCTTTTTATGGGTTAAATAGAAAGAGATTAAAAGTAGAAATCCTATCAATAACATTTCTATCCATTCATAAAAAAAACATATGAGTAGCACAATATTGTTACAATCATCACATTGGTATTGAAGAAATTGATTTGGGGTAAACTTCACTTGTATAGATATTATGTCAAAAGTGAAAGAACAAATAAGATATGAAAATAAATTTATAGAATATAAATTTATTTGAAGTGGAACACGAGTTTTCTCATAGATATATAAGTAGAATAAATATGTGCATTCATGTGAGCTCTTGTTGAATAGACGATAATGAGATGTCTTAGAAACCCTTAAATTAATTAATATCTCTAGCTTTTTCTTGGATGAGAAAAATCATTTAAACATACATTTTACAAAATATTGTAGTTGTTTGAAGAAAACATCAAAATATTGTAGTTGTTTGAAGAAAACATAAAGAAAAGATTATTTTTGTAATTTGTACTTAGAAAAATGATACATAAATAATTACACTTTTGAGAGTCATAAATAAAGAAAAGAGGATGACACAAATCAAGTATTCCATTTTGTACCTAAGATTAAAATTCATTAATGCAATCAATTGGTGCCAAAAATTTCTTAACACACAATTGATCATTTTGATTTACAATATTGCAACCTTATAACTCACTTTAAAATTGTACAATTGGAGAAATCTTATTTATTAGGTTCTCCATTTCCCCTAAGACTTTATGCAAATTTTAAATGGTTTGAATTTATAGTAAGAATATATGTGGCAAATGAGGTTGGTGTGAAGGATAAAAGATAATATAAATGGATATGTCATAACGGAGTTCAACAAGCTACACAATAATTTTGGATGGTAGTGTTTGGAATAAATTTGATACACGGATAGAGACTATTATAATATAATATAAGATAATGAAAAAACTATTATAATATAAGATAATGAAACATTTGTAATATAGATGATAGACAAATGGTTAGAGATGATGAAGAGAGTGATTAAAATTAGAAGAGTCATCTCATTGTTTGTCTATGATATTCCACTAATTCTTATTCTAAACCACATCTTAACTTTACTATTAATTGATCATGACATAAAAAAAAAAAAAATAGATAGGTCCTCCACTTACTTTTATATACTATATTTTTACAATCACATAAGTTTTTTAACTAGTGATTAAAAAAACTCATTTCAACCAATTGCAATTAACTATTTAGATTTTTCAATTTCTATTTAGATTTTTCTAAAGTATAAGTGATAAATTTTTAAGTTAAAAAACATGAAAATTATTTTTCTTGAAACTGATTGGCTAATTGGTTTGGGGTCTTATTGCACCGATTATTTTTCTTGAAACACTATGTCCATTATAATATTAGACAATAATAAACTATATCAACCAATTATAATTAATTATTTAAATAAGTTGACATTATTAGTATTTAGTTATTAAAACAAACTATATCAACCAATTATAATTAAATATTTTTGAATTTTGAATTTTCTAATTTTATTTCTAAAATATACATGTGAAATTTTTAAGTTACAAAATTGCATTAGAATTAAAAATCATGTATCATTTTAAATGAAATAAATCTTAATTATAATTTTTATTTTATAGTTTAGAACTTGTTATTATTAAATTATTATCTTTTAATAAAATTTATTATACTTAAATTGTATTTAATAATATTACTATAATTAATTATTAGACAAATACTTCGCTATTACATAACACTTGTTCATCATCTAATAAACATAACTATTATAAAATATTATCACACCTCTCTCTATATATAGATGACAAAAGATTACAACAGTAAGGATTGATTTTAACATTATCAACCTCTATGGGTTCTGTGCAATTGGTACTTTAATTATTTCATTAGAAAGCTACATATTTGGAGGGATATGGTCAGTTGTGTGCAGATAATTGAGAGTTAAAAATGCTTTCAATTATATCCAGACATTTAAATTAATGCTGGCTCATTCACGAGTGATGCTCATCATGATACACGAGTGATGCTCATCATGATAAGAGATATGTGGGTACATAGATACAGACAAGGGTATGAATATTCTTTTATAGTTAGTTAATGGGTTCTTCACAGTGTAAGATTCCCGGTAACATAAGGATTGGGGTTAAGGGGATGATGAGTAAGTTTAAATCTGCATCATTCAATTAAATAAAAAAAGATTGAGTTTAAGATAATGATTCGATAAAATTTTGTGTCTGTGCCTCTGTGCTTCTGTTACAACCCTAATAAGGGTAAGAGGAGGTCACAGAAATCCTCCAAACATTTAATAGCCTTACTTTTGAATACATTGATATCTGATATTATGGCTACTTCAGCTCTTGAATCAAACAAGGATCTTGCTAATGACCATGACCACATGAAGGGTATCAAATATCTGTTGGACACAGGCGTTATAAATTCAGTGCCTGATAAGTATGTCTTTCCTCAGAACAGACGCCCATCAACTGCTCAAGTATTACAAGGAGAGAGTATACCAATTATTGACATCTCAGGCCTTGATGGATCCCAACAGGAACGAATTCAAACCATTCAAGCTCTTGGCCAGGCTTGCTCAGAGTGGGGATTCTTCAGGGTAGTGTTCTTTCCATCTTCCTCAAGTTCTGAATCACCCATGAAATATTGATTTATGTAAAACACAAACTGAGAACTTTTAGTCTCTTTGTATACTGATTACTTTGATTATGAACATGAGATTTCATCTTTAGTAGTCTGACCACCATGCTGCAAGAACATTAGAATGTGAAATTTGATCATCTCATTTTCTTTCATTGAGTGTTTCAATTACAGTTGATCCTAAATTGAATAAGAAATTTCAAATTGAGCCATTTTTAAATGGGGCAGGTAATTAATCATGGGATTGAAGAATCTCTGATAGCCAGTATGTTAGATTTAGCCCATCAGTTCTTTTTGCTCTCCTCTGAAGAGAAAATGAAGTATGGGAACAGGGATGTTTTGAATCCAGTGAGATATGGAACCAGCTTCAATTCCAAAGTTGATCAATTTTTCAGTTGGAGAGATTATTTGAAGCATTTCTGTCATCCTGTACTGCATACTCCAGACAATCCCCCAGATTACAGGTAGTGTGTTTCTCTACTTTTATCAGATGAATTTAACTTAGGTGAAATCCAGATTTTAATATTTTGTATCTTGATCAGTACAATCCAGAATGAAATCAAGTACCAACTGAAATGACAATAAAATATAAAACCAAAACTGTCCTTAGTGATCTAGAGACTTTACCCTGCTAATGATCATTGAAAATGAGCAGCAGCCCTGTTTATATGTAAAATGTTCCACATCTGAATCAAAGATGGATTGGTTCAAAAAGGTTAATAGTTCAGTGGTACAAATAAAAGATCCTAGCTTTGAGTCTTAACTGACCATGAAAAAATTAATGGCGTCAAACTGTGAGACTGAAGGACTCTGCATACAAGTATATTTCATTAGTTAACCCCAAACCACATTAGCATTGGTCATCCATATCTAATGATTGATCTTTTATATGACAAAATCTAGGGCAACCCAAATTTAAATTCTCTGCTTCTGTTGTTGAAATATTAAATTCTTGTATCTTGATCATCCTGTTTTCCCTTTGAAGCATATAAATTCTGTTGAGCATTCAGAAAAAGCCCCCATCCCTCCCCAAACACAATATGAACCTTCCAATTGAATTTTGCAACCAAGACCATTGCACAGGCCATCCTGTTAACAAGTATTAGTTATTGAAAGTGTTAAAGAGAATGAACCACAACAGGGCCATAATAAAAAGCCTACTTGAAATCTCAGACACAAAGAACCTGGTAACTAAATATCAAATCCAAACTAGAGACCCACCTAAAACTAGCTCAATGGCAATGCACAAATGAGGTCCTGCGCTAGAGGAACCTAAGCAGTAATTCAGTTTGAAATAAATGCATCTAATCTCATTTTCTTCTGGTTAAGATATAGTAATTCTTGTAAACCTTTTGTTCGACTGGCTCATTATTGTAGTTTTTATGAAAGTAGAGAGGTTTCTGAACAATACTTCAAGGAAATCAGGAAATTGGCTTTGAAACTAATGGCAGCCATATCTGAAAGCTTGGGACTGCAACCAACTTACATAGAAACTGTTTTCAAAGAGGGCCTTCAAATTGGTGCACTAAACTTTTACCCTAAGTGCCCTGAACCAGAGCTTACAATGGGTTTTGTACCCCATTCTGATCATGGGGGTCTCACCATACTGTTACAAGATGATGTGGGAGGTCTGCAAGTGCGCCATAAGGATCATTGGGTGGCAGTGGAACCTGTTCCAAACACCTTTGTTGTCAATGTTAGCGACCATTTAGAGGTATGGGCTTTTGAAAAATTTACAGAGATCTACATTTGTTAATTATCTAAATAGGCGGTGCTTAGATTAAAGATGTAATTTTTGGTTTGGCGACAGATTGTGAGCAATGGGAGATACAAAAGTGTGGAGCACAGAGCAGTGGTGAATGCACAGAGAAAGAGAATTTCAATTGCAGCAGCCAATGGGCCTGCTTTGGATGCTTTGATATTTCCTGCTCCACAACTAGTTGATGAAACTCACCCACCCCTGTACAGATCCATGTTGTATGGAGAATTTCTTAGGCAGCAGCAGAGCACAACGCTTATAGGCAAAGGTAACTTAGATCTGCTCAAGATACCAAAAGAAGAATGATAGATCTGTCCTCCTAAAAAGGGAATAATTATGGTGCAGACTATGCTATGTAACTTTTTATGAGTATGTATGATTTGAAGATGGAGGTGAATTCGTTAGTATAATTCTTTTATTACCAACTTGTTCATTGGCTTGAAATTCATGAACTTGTAGATTCCTTAATTGTTATTTCCTTTCAAAATTTATGCCATTATCTTTGTTGTTTCTAAATTTGATTGTCTGTTACTTATTTTATCATCAGTGTTTCAGATCACATTCTGTAATCCATCATCGAAGTGAAAGAGAGTGAGTAGGAAATCTTCATGTTACTCTTTAATATTACTTCTAACCAAACAATTTAAAAATTGTTTCAATAAAACCTTAAAATTACATTATTTAGATGAATAAAAGAATTAGAAAAAAAAGATTAGGCATTTAATTTTTCACAGATACAAAAGACTATACATCTAACCATTGTTTTTAATCAAACTTGAGCAAAACATAAAATAAGCTTTTCATAATTTCATTCACATGATAAAACAAACATTTGCCTAATTACATGATCTTTTTTTTGGAAAGATTTTGAGCATCTAAATCAACTTTTGACATTCAAATTTATATACTCAAACCAATATTTAGGCTAAATTTACATTTCAATTTAATATCGAGGAAAGGAACTAAGGCCATTTTGGAACAAAGAGATATTTGTTTTATGGTAAAGAAAGAAAAATGTTGAGAAGAGAACCACAAACAATCCTTGAAGAAATTACAAGATGTTGGAGTGCGTAATTTAGTTGTTTAATTGGATAGGACCAAAGATTGTTCTTTACTGATCAACCAAAGACAACAAAAGAAGTGATCATCATAGAAGAGAAGTCACATATAGAATTGAACTATCTAACACATTTTTAAAATAAATTTTAAACTTATATAGGAAATGTAATGTCCACTAGTACATGATATGATGCTTTATTCCAAACATTTTAGGGAGGCATTGTATTGCCATTAAGGTGCCTTGGATACTATATTGTGATTTGAAGTGTTTTATTACTTTATGTGATATGTGGGTTTACCATTAATGTACATTATAGATTATGTTTTATATCAGTATATATTGCGCAACTTTGTATTACGGGGTGTGTTTATACTTATATCATACGCTTCGAGTTTTATGTTCTAATATTACATCATACTTATAATGATGCTCCAAGTGGATGACCATCAAGGGGTATCAATCATAAATTTTGGGTTCACATAGGTGAATTTATATATGTTGGACTATTTCAGTGTTCAATGCCACTATTTTCAATATATCTATTATATATGATTTAATTATGACTATTGAGTTCAACATTATGTCTTCAATTATTATCAATTTTTGGCCTTAAGCTTATAGAACATGTAACTTTGGAATGACATTTAATTAATGCGTTTAGTTGATATTGTTAAACGATCTTTTAATCAACTATCTTGGATGGAGTGGGTATTGTTGAAATTTGATTAATTGTTTTTTTTTTTATCAATAAAGGGTCGAAGCCAAAGTTGTATTAATAATACTATTTATCATATACATATAATGAACATAGAAAGTAATCTAAGGAGTTTCGCATGACAAAACCGTTGTAAAAAATTGTTGGTTATATAAAGAAGTAGCCAAACTAGACACCACCATTTTTGTATCCCATGCAGACTATAGAACCATTCAAAAAACTTACGGCTATAGAACTCCAAAAAAAATCGTAACCCCCCTACGATCTACCATAAATCAACATCCTCTTAAAACTACTACTAATAACATGAAACAACAGAGACCAAGAAAACCAAACATCTTATCTGGCACCAGCCGGAGTCCTCCACAGAAGAGGACTATTTCTTCTTCTTGGAGTGCAAGAAACTCTCGGACCCAAAATCCTCACCCTTTCTTTTACTCGACCTCCTCAAGCCAATGGAGTGTCAGGAGCCCACCTGCATCACTACAATTTTGTCCTCTCTCCTCAGGCTGATGTCTATGAAAAGCATTCCACACACTAGCAAGTCACCACCTCATCCTCTTCCCCAAAAGGAATATATCCTTCATTTAACATATATACTTTCAGCCACGCTAGATCAGCCACCACCTTTATACCAAACCACATTTGTAGAAAATTGGCATTTCTTAGGATTACAAGGCAACGAGCATCAAAAGCTTTCCAATCTCTCATTGACAGAATATGCCTCTTGGTTATTTCTTCTTCAAGACCTTCCTTATCAAAGTTGGCCGGATATGGGATTTGCAGGCTGCTATCCACATTTCTCACCATTCTATCCATGTCTCCCAACAAGTTTTTCTTAAAAACTTCTCTGCAGAGTGAAGTTGATTCAAATTTAGACAAACCCATCACCAATAAAACAGAGAGAAATGCAGTAGGAATATCGCTATTAACCGTGAAGGAGTGTTTCGTCTCTATATATTCCTCCCCAAGAATGATTTTTACTTCTCTTAAAGAAAGATCATCAATTTCATTAACCACTCGACTCCATCTTTCTGGGAGAATTTCTTCCAGAAAAGGCCATCTGTCTAAGCTTCTTGACAGGCCTAAGGCAAATGGTTGACTCCATTGAAACACCTCGTCAGTTCTGCTGAAGAAAATAAACCTTACTAAAAGAAAATAAAGTTGAGCGGGATTTATGAATTCTGATAAAATTGGTACTAAAATGAAATGAACGAATAATTATGATAACCACCTCTCCCACATGTGCGAGATGGCAAAGACACCTCACAATTTTGGGAATTGTTTTCTGAAATAATATCAAACAACTCAAAAAATATAATTATAATCTCCTCAGTGTTCGTATAAGAAATAAGGTAATGTTGTCTAATCATTCATAAATGCTACCTGTACTCCCTTATTACCAAAATCTTTTTAATCCTATTTTATAATCATAAGTCGATGTAGACCTATCACTAGTTGTTTTGCATCAAAAATTGAAAACCTAAAACCCCCTTGATTGAACGCTGGTTTAGTCGACTAAAAAATGACATTTGTAAAGCTTCGCATACCAACAATTTGAAATTGCTAAATACTCCAACGACCAAATCTCATTTAAATTATAAGATCTTACCATCTTTGTTACTTGAAAAGCTAAACTTCTAAACTAATCTAAAACAAAACCAGAGATTAGAAATGTCCCTTAAATCTCTCCCTCCGCCATTCACTATGATGCAAGTTTCAACTCCCGAGGCCCTAGGTAAAAAATTTAATCTATAACCAGAAATGCAAAAGATCTTCAAAATCCCTTTGCAACTAAAGTGAAATATTTCAAAACCCGGTAATTTTCTATTTCCATAAAGCTAATTCTTTATTTCCAAAAGGAAGTAATCGTCATTTGAACCAGATTTTCACCATCTAGTTTTCTTAGAGTGGACAAATATTTCCTACCTTTCTTTTTGTTCAAATCAGATCCACAATCTAGTTTAAGAAGATTGTCCTTCATTTTCCATAACCCAAGCGATAGATTTTCTTTGTTTGAGGTATTTAAAGAGTCTTTGTGTGGTGTTGGAAGCTTGCCAATTTCTTCCTCCTCTAAACCTAAATCCAATATCTTTTCTATCGAATACTATTTTAATTCAAGATCCTCCTTCTCTTGAAGTATATCAGGGTCTATGAGTCCAAATAAATCATAGACCTCTTCAAGCTCTATTGGAAGCCTTTCATCTGACACCATCATATCTAAAGGTTCTTCTTCCCACCCTTCAAAATTCTCTGTTGGATTTTCTCTTTTACTCTCATTCTAGTTGGGATGCTTCTTCACCCGAGGCTTTAGGGGAAGCAAACCATCGTGCATATTAATTTGTAGAGAATTGTTTGATATTGTACCATCCTAAAAGGTTAGCACCCATTATTGGATGTCTTTAGGGCCTATTAGACCCCATTTTACCAATTTCAAGATCTGAATGTCTTTATGCTTGATTTCCCGCATCTTTCATTTTCTCTCCCTGTAACTTTTCACACTTCCCAAGACTTGGATCTTCTTTGAATTTGAGAATGCTAGGACTAGGTCAAACTAAGTTGGCCTTGTCCTAGGGCATTGTGTGTAAGTGGGTTTTGGACCCAATGTGGAGGTTTTTCTTCTTGATCTTTATTTGTGGTCAGCCAGACAATATTGAATCCTGACATGAGTATAAAAGGGGGTCTTCTCCTCTCATTTTGAAATCCATGATTATTGTGCAATCCATTATTATCCATTATTATCTATTACAATCCATTATGATGCAATCTTTGTGCAAGTTATTTGATGATTTCAAGTGCAAGAAAGATTTCAAGTTGTGCAATTGAAGTGGTGGATTCAAGATTTGAAGGCTAGTATCCAATTAAAGATCTCAAAGTCTCCATTTCTTCAAGATCTCCATTAAAAGGCAATCTTCTCTCATTGATGCAAATTTCTCTCCCATGATGGCCAAGTAGAGGAATTCTCAAGAAAGCAAGAAGACTCATTCCTCTTCTCCATCCAAGATTTCAAGCATATATTCATTCAAGATCTAGGATTTGGCAAGTATAGATCCATTGCAATTGTGAAGTCGTCCTTGATTCTACATACAATTCAAGCATCTTTGTGGATTTGACTAATTTCTACATCCGTCCATGAGGGTTTTTCATGCAAGGTGAATCTAACACTTATCTTGTTTACATTATTTCCTTATGCAATTTATATTTCATTTCAAGGTTGATTCCTATACAGGGGCTTGACCAATGCAAGACCCTTTCCACAACCTTTTAGATCCAGATTTTGGGAGTTTCAGAACTAGTGGCAGATCCTTCACATAATTCATCATTTTTTGAGCCTCTAGGACTAGGTTGACTTTTATGGACAAGGTCAATTTTGTTCGACATAGTCCTTTGGATCCATAAATTTTATATTCGGGAGTTACATGTCTCAGAGTTCTAGATCAAGAACCATTTTGATTTTAACAATTCTGTGAAAATCAATTCTAGATCTGAAGTTTGTTCATCCTCTCCTAGCTTCAAGGTGAGTTCATTCTCATTAATTTTATCTTGCACTTATGTTTATGCTTTAGATCTGATATCATATCATGTTTGTTGTCATTTCATTTATCATATTTTCCATTCTTTTCATATATTTGAATATCATTTTACATATCATATACACTTTAACATTAAAGGAACCCATCCCCACACTTCATCTTCAAATCTAAATCTATCATTAGCATCCCTTCATCATTTTGGGTTGTGCTAATCTGATTTGGGTTTGAGGGTGAGCCTTTAGGGATGTTCCTAATGTATCATAGGACCCCCATTCCCATTTGATTTGGCGAGTAATCTTCCTACATAGAATTTATCACCATTTCTTATGATACATTTTGGTGAGCCCGACAAATTACATTACCTTTCTAATTTTGGTGTTATATTCCCTTTATGTTCTTATAGGTTCACTTATGATACATTTTGGTGAACACAACGCATTACATTTCCTTTCTATTTTTGGTGTTAGATTCCCTTTATGTGCTTATAGGTTCACTTATGATACATTTTGGTGAACCAGACTTAGTACATTTCCATTATGATTTTGGTGTTAGAATCCCCTTCTTTGCATTTAGATATCTAGATCTATTTTGCATTTACATCATATTGCATTTAGATATCTACATTTACATTACATGCTTAAATTTGATAGTTAAATTTTTTGCATATTTATTTCAAATTGCATTACATTTTTCTTTCCTTTCATTCCCTTGTGCATGAGCTTCATCACTTTGAGTCCAACCTATAGCATTCTGGTTATAAGAAGGCGTATACTCAAGGTTTCCTTTGATCCTAAACCCTCCTTCATTCCTAGGAATCTTGATGAGACCAACATGTATCTTAGTGATCCCAATCCTATCATGGAGAATAACTCTTCTCATTCTTCACATAATGAATAAGAAGCCTTAAGGGTTCCTCCTGATCAAGTCCAAAAACTTTCCCATGAGTTTGAGAAGTTTGAACAATGGCTAGGTCAAGAAAACAATAATCCTAAAGCTCTTTCCAGTGTAGAAAGCTTAAGGAAACTTATTCACATTGATAAACATGGTGTTAACCTCTTGCGTAGCATTTCTCATCTCATTGAAACTAATGTCAAACCCATTAGGGATTGTGCTCAATAATTAGGCTTTAATCCACCCACTACAAGTGTTGAGACCTCTTTGCCTATCTCTAATTACATTCCTAGTGTGTCCACTTATGCTCCACCTATCATCACAACTTCAATCAAAATTCCAATCCTACACATGTGAGACTTCCTAATCCTATTATTCCTTCTAACCCTTCAAGTATGTCATGTGTTTCATTTCTATCATCCATGAATACTTATCATAGTGTTCCTTTTTCATATTCAACCATTCCTTCAATTTTTAACAATGTTCCTAACATTTCTCTTCTTTCTCCTCCTACCTTGCTTTCTATCGATTCTACCATTAATAGCTTGTCTCAAACTGTGTCTTCTTTGCAAAAACAAATTTCTTCCATGACTTAATCCAGGTTCAACATTCCTACTAGTGATATTTCTAGTCCTTTTTCTATGGATATTATCTATGTTGTTATCGCGCAATATATGGAGATTCCTTATCTTGACACTTATAAAGGTAAGGGTGATCTTGCAACTCATTTTAAAACTTTCCAAACCTTGTGCAGTGATTTCTCTCATTACCATAGGTTCATGGAAAAGTTGTTTACTATAAAATTTTGAGACAAAGCCTTGCAATGGCATTATTCCTTGCCTCCGTATTCAATTGATTCTTTTGAAAAACTTGCTAATGATTTCATTGAACAATTTCAAAACAACATTCGTCCTAAAATCTCTCTAATTGATTTAATGCATTGTAAACAAGGTGTTAAAGAGAGAGTTAGTGATTTCATTGGTAGATTTAAGCATTTTCATGCTCATATTTCTTATCATGTGCCTGATATTGATGTGCAACGCTTTTTTATTGCTAATTTACAAAGTAACATTAGAGATAAGAAACTTCTTTCTAAATTCTTCTCTTTTCCACAATTGTGTGCAATGCTTCATCATTATCAACTTCAAGTGAGTCAATTCGAGAGAAACACTCCAATGGCTCATGTTCCCATTGATAAGAGTGATGCCACATCCAATTTCAAGAAGTTTTAGAAATCAAACAACTACATCAAAATCAACCAATCATCTGGGTGATCTCACAATAGTGTGTCCCACTTTTTGGGACGAAGGATTTCGGACTTGCTCCAAAAAAAAAAAAATTGATGGCTTCGCGCGAAGTATTGACTTCACGCGAAGTGATTGATAGGCTTCGCACGAAGTACCCTGCATGGGTGACTTCGCGCGAAGTGACTGATAGGCTTTGAGCGAAGTACCCTGCGTGAGTGACTTCACATGAAGTCATGTTGCGTGGGTGACTTCGCTCGAAGTACCCCACACAGGGTACTTTGCGCGAAGCCATTTTTTGCCAGAATTTGTTTCAATTTTCAACTACCAATTTCATTTTTACTATTCACTTTTCTAGATTTTGTGGACCTGGGGCTTAGAGAGAACTAGTGACAACCAGTACGACGTCAACAGCTCCTAAGCTTCTTCAATCTCTTGTGATTGTTACTAGTACCAGGTACGCACATTTTTCTCATTTTTTATTGCAAATTGTATGTTTTATATTTATTTTAGTTAATTATTTGTTTTAAATAATATTTAGTTTGTAGAAATGTTAGAAAATGATAGTTGAATTTTAGAATATGTTAGAAAATTATAGTAGTATGTTAGAAAATCATAGTAAAATGTTAGAACATATTAGAAAACATTAAAAAATCATAGTATATTTATGTTTGCAAATGTTAGAAATTTGTAATTACTAAAATTAGAAAATATTAGCAAATTGTAACTTAGTATACATTAGAAAATATTAGAAAATTACATAACTTAGTATATATTAGAAAATTGTAAAGTTTAGTATACATTAGATAATATTATAAAATTGTAACTTAGTAAACATTAGAAAATATTATAAAATTGTAACTTAGTAAAATTAGAAAATTGTAAATTTTAGTATGTACATTAGAAAATATTAGAAAATTGTAACTTAGTAAAAT
>MU223802.1:1403048-1423479 GCA_018584345.1 Thuja plicata | reverse complement strand
TCCTTAATCCATGGTGAATAATAGTAAATATACAATAGATAAATGGGTGAACAACCCCACTACCATAGTGAAATTACATGCAAATAGTGGCGAACAACCCGACCAATATACGTGTTTTTTATAAAATTTGGGCGAACCGGTCAAACGGTACACTATGCATTTTTTCGCCAAATTTTGTACGTTCGATGGGACATATTCGCCAATTGGTGAAGAATCGCCACTAAAAAAATCCTTGGTTAGACTACATCATGATTGAGACAAGTGTAAATATATATTTTTTAATAATTTTATAGACAACATTTTTGATAAGGAATCTTTTATTAAAATTTATATTAGTAGATCCATATCAAATAATTTATATTAATATATGTTAATGTGAATGTTTTTATTTTAAAAATATAAATATTTAATGAAAAATAATTATTTTAGTAGTTCTATAAATGAGCATTTAAAATTACAAAATTGAAGAGTGATGAATAAAAAATAAATGGTTTATTTTAATGACAAAAGTTCCAGTTAATTTATGTGACCTATCAAAAATCATCTCATCCATATCAAGTACAAAAATTTACATTATGTTTTCGAATGGAAAATAATATGAAGATATACAAGTAATTTTCACAACTAATACAAGGAGAAGAGTGTCATAACTTTTTTTTTTTAAAGTAATTTTGAAAAATATTTCGGTGTAACAATACAAATAGATAACAAGAATGATAAATTATAACTAATTGATATATCTTAAACACATGTAAAAAAACTAACAATATTAGGCTTAAAAGTTTTATTTGATTTTATAACTATTTAAATTTTATTTTATTTATGTTGTTTACATGATTTTCAATCAAATTTATTTTATTTACTATATTTTATATTTTAAACTTTTTTCTAAAAAATATATGTTCATTGTATTCTAGTTCAAAAATATATATATTCGTTGTATTCTAGTTTTTTTTCCAAGAGAACAAGACGCTAATAGACTTTAAGAAAGTCTTTTCACAAAAACTTAACTTCCAAAATGCTTAATTAGTATATATTCGAACAACCAAAAATATTACACCAATATTATTACAATATGTTTTTAAGCTCATAACTATTATAAGATGTATAAGGCTCCTTGAAGAATCAAATGAAAAATAAAAAATAAACAACCTCTTATCTAAATATCACATAAACTCAAACATTCAAAGCTTTTATTATGACTGTTCTAAAAAAAAACACACTCAAATGTATTCCCCATAAACTCAAAATTTTGTAACCATGCTAAATTATTATGGACTACAATTTCCATTTTCACTTCCTTGGTCTTGGAAGGCTGCTCTTCTTCAGCTTCCCATAACATGATTTCTAGTTCTTATGTTCTTACTATTATCAAATCCCCACTGTCGTCCCTTGAAAAACAAATCCAGTCTAAAAACCTATTTCCCCATCTCCCCTTCCCCCACAAACCAGGTAACATAGAAAACTATCTCCTCACTAAATTATAATCCTTCCTAACAAGAGACCATCCATACAAAATACTTCAATTCAACTCAAACAAGAATCTTGATTATAACAGCGATCATATGAAAGGCGTCAAAGATCTGTTGGACGAAGGCCTTATAAATTCAGTGCCTGATAAATATATCTTTCCTCAGGACAGACGCCCATCAGCAGCTCAAGTGTTACAAGGAGAAAGTATACCAATCATTGATATCTCAGGCCTTGATGGATCCCAACAGGAACGACTTCAAACTATCCAATCTCTTGGCCAGGCTTGTGCAGAGTGGGGATTTTTCCGGGTAATATTCTTTCTATTTTCCCTCTTTACTGATGAAATCTTGGTCTTTAGGAAATACAAAATGAAAATTTTGAGGTTTTCACTGTATATGTGAGCGAGTACGAAAAGATTTGGGAAAAATTGTTTGTTTCGTTCAATAGGATTGCAAAATTAGCTTTCAAAATGTTGGGATGTGAAGAATGACTACTTTTCACCTTTGAAATTCTCTAAAATCAATACTAATCTTCAATTCACAATCAAAAATTGAATTTTAGGGTTTCAATTTTACTTAATCATGAATTGAACAGGAGGTTTCTGATTGAGCTTTTTATTTGAAGTGGAGCAGGTAATTAATCATGAAATTGAACCATCTCTGATAGCCAGTATGTTAGATGTAGCCCATAAGTTCTTCTTGCTCTCCTCAGAGGAGAAGATGAAGTATAGGAACAGGGATGTTTCGGATCCAGTGAGATATGGAACCAGCTTCAATGCCAAAATTGACCAATTTTTCAGCTGGAGAGATTATTTGAGGCATTTCTGCCATCCTCTACTGCAAATTCCAGATAACCCCCAAAATTATAGGTGGTACTTTTCTCTGCTCTGTTATCATATGGAATAAACTTATACCAATGAAAACCTAAGTTCAGATTTTTAACATTTTATGGTTTAACTGGATCAGTACATCCAAGAATGAAACTGGGCACCGACTGAAATGATTAAAATATAAAACCAAAACTGTCTTGAATGATCTAGAATCTACAGTCTTTACCAGTCTGTTGATTATGGAGCATGGAGCTCTGCCTAAATACAAAATGCCCTAGCTATGAGACTAAAGAACTATGCATACCTACAATTGGATTTTGCCAGTTAACCCCAAAACACAATTCTAATATCACAAGATCTCCTAGGTTAGAAAACACTCAGTAGTAATTTAGTTTGAAATAAACTCATGTAATCCAATTTTCTTTTAGGCAAGATAAAGCCAATCTTTAAAACCCATATATCTGATTGGCTCATTATTGTGTTCTATATGAAAGTAGAGATGTTGCTGGACAGTACTTCAAGGAAACCAGAAAAATGGCTTTGAAATTGATGGCAGCAATATCTGAAAGTTTGGGGCTTCAGCCAACTTACATAGAAACTGTCTTCAAAGAGGGCCTCCAGGTTGGCATAGTAAACTTTTATCCAGAATGCCCACAACCAGAGCTTACAATGGGCATTGCACCCCATTCTGATAATGGGGGTCTTACTATACTGTTACAAAATGAGGTAGGAGGTCTGCAAGTGCGGCATAAAGGTCATTGGGTGGCAGTGGAACCTGTTCCAAACACCTTCATTGTTAATGTTGGTGACCATTTGGAGGTATGAGCTTTTGTAAAGTTTACAGAGATTCACATTTCTTAGTTATCTAAATGGATGATGCTGAGATTAGGTGTGGCTTTTGTGGTTTTGGGACAGATTGTGAGCAATGGGAGATACAAAAGTGTGGAGCACAGAGCAGTGGTGAATGCAGCGAGAACAAGAATTTCAATTGCAGAAATCAATGGCCCTGCTTTGAATGCTTTGATATTTCCTGCTCCACAACTAGTTGATGAAACTCACCCACCACTGTACAGACCCATGTTGTATGGAGAGTTTCTTAGGTACCTGCAGACCACAGAGCTCAGAGGTAAAGATAACTTGGATCTGCTCAAGATACCAAAAGAATAATAGTAGATCTAACCCTTTTATAAGGGAATAATTGTGGTGTAGACAATGCTAAGCAAGTTTTCCCAATATGACAATAATCAAACCTAGGTATTTCGAGGGGCAAAAAGCATTCCTCTTTTCAGGACATCAAGTAGTTGTAATGATCTTTTCAAATCTTTTATATAAAATATTATAAATAAAACTTATTTTAACAACACTTCTTATATCTTATTTTGAAAATATTATTACTAACAATATTTATTTTAATAGTAACAAATAGCAAGAACTTTTATAATCAATTACATAACTTATAAAACTAGATATAAACTAAGAAGGAATGAACAAATAGTTACTTATTACTCTTTTAAATGAAAAATAAATATTTTTTAATATAATTTCTTTTTTGATTAAATATTATTTTTTTGGAGTTTTAGGAGTTTAGACCTGATAAGTAAAATTTGACATAAAGTTAAAATTACATGAATTAATATTTGTTGGTTTTAATAAGTATTTGGAAAGCATGGGAGACTATTAGAGAACTTGCTCTTTTTAAGTTTGAGAAATTCATATAGTAGAACCTTACAAGTAAAGATAACTGCTCTACAAAAGTTTCACATTAGGTGCTTTAATGACATTCTTTATAAAAATAATCTTAAATCATGAAATGGGTTGGGCAATGAGTTTAAATTGCCTCCAACTCAGTAGAGGAGACTCTGATCTCAGAGAAGCTTGCATAATAATTCCTTTTCCAGTTTGCATATCAAATGAAAATGGCTTTCTTAGATAATCTTACATAGTCTAATGGAACTAAAATAGTAAACTTGACTCCTAAACTTATCCACAAATCCTTAATTTCCTCCCAAGACCTTACCAAATCAATAAATGAATGTTGGAAACTTAATTGTTGTGATAAGATTTGGTCTAAGACTTTTAAAAGATTATGTTTTTTATAGATAGAGGGTGTTGCCCCGTGGTACAATTCACAATACACTAGATATGCATTAACAACACATTAACCATATCTAGAGCACTAATCATAACATAGCATAAAAGAAGCCCACCCCTATCAACAACCATTTTAAGGAAAACAGAGCACCACCACCACTTATCCAGAAACCCCAGAATTAGCAGAGTTCAAAATAAAGTACAACATAAAAAAGTAATTGTTCATATCATGCCACATAGGGCTAAAAACCACCACCACAGTCTTAGCACGAAGGCTATTGCAGAAAAAATAAAAACAGCCCAAAGGGCTAGCATAGATGTCCACACAACAAACCATAAACACAGTCAATTTCCTTTCCACAAGCGCTTAGACAATAGAGTGTCCACCCACTCTTCTTGAAGGAATTTGAAGAGTTCCCGGGGATCATCTTCCTCAGCAACCTGACCACTAGGCTCCTTTTCATGGAGCAGACAAAGGGTGGTAGTGGAGGCATGCATGACTTTGAGTGAAAATTTACTAACATCCATGAGCCATTTGTTTGTTCCCTCCATATCCTCCTTCAACTTGGACACAATTTTTCCAGCTTAGTAATTTGGTGTTTAAACTTACCCACCATGCCACCAGAGCCAATGTTGCAAATCTTGGTTTCCCCTGCATCATTAGTACTCGGGTTCAATTTATTATTAGTGCCCTTTTTGATATTAGATTCCCCCAAGGCCTCCTAATTTTATAGTAGAATATTGATGACCTTTTTCCCCTTTTCTTTACCCATCCTATTAGAGCGGCATGTTTGGCACTGCTGGGTGTCAACATCTTTAGTAGCATCAAGATTGAGGACAATTTTCTTGGTTTTTTTGTTAGGGCAAAGGACAGGGGCCTCTGGGGTTTGATCTGTTGTTATCTCCCAGAGAATCTAGGACGAGGAAGGTATCAGAAGAGTGAGGGCTCACAACTATGGTATTATTGCGACATTTTCCTTTTGTCCCAGAAGGAGTGGGAAGGAGACCATGATCTAGAGAGTCAGTGGGCGAGGGATTGAGATGTTGCGGGGAGTCATAAATTACAAAAATGGCAGGAGGTGGAAAAAGAGCACGGTGGAAGTTATAGAGCCACAACATTAACCCTTGGAGCAGGATGACAGGTTTTTTACCCAAGGTCTTAGCTTCCACAACATCAGCAACATTACTTTCCATAGAGTGCAATAAAAATAACAGAATAGAAATTAAATCTTTATTCCTAAGGTGATTCAGGAAAGACAAATGATAATAGTAGAAAATGATATACCGACCTTCCAACATGAAGTACTTGATAATAAGCTTGAACATATTGGGTTGGAATTCTGGGAGGTCTTCGGTGCTGCAGCCGCCATGCTTGGGAATAAGTTTCTCTTTAGGGCCCCTGAAGAACTGGACCAAATCCATCTTAGTGGGAGTTTCGCTGGTCTTCTTCCATTTGCGACCAGTGGTGGGGAGACCAGTGGCTTTCCCAATGACTTCTTCATTGATTTCAAAGGAGACATTGTTCACAGAGACTCTTCTTTCATTCCAAGACGCTGCAAATTGATAGGAAATCATTTCATCATAACCAACCATATTTTCCATGAAGGAGAGAATACCACCTTCCTTGCAGAAATACATCACCATAGGGTCAGTCGTGAATTCCTCCTAGATTTTGTCAGGCTCAATTCTATGCTTGTCTCCACCCATATTAAGACCAATGCAAACTTCATAAACAATCCTAAGCAGGTAGGGCACACTCTGAGCCAGGAAACCATAATTTTCAAAATACCTCCAACTTAGAGCCAAAAAACCACTATTAACACTCAGAGCCAGGAAACCACACTCTTCAAAATAACTCCAACGCAGAGCCAAAAAACCCTAGAACTTAGCAAAAGAAATATAGAAACTTAGCTGAGAAGTAATCCACCAATAATTAATATCATAATTTAGGCAGTAATTGCACTGCCCATCAAGTTGCATCGCTAGGACAAAATGTTGTAACGACACGTGAGAGGTATTTTGCGGGATGCAAAAGTTATCATGGAAATCCACACAAAATCTATGGAAAACCGCCACAATAAGCAAAAGCTACCAAAACAACTTCATGAAATGACAACACATTAAAATATCAAGTGAATCATTCGGCCTGAGGTTATACCATGCCCTCCTCATGAAGACCCCACTTTCCTTTATCTTGGGAATGTAAAAAAACATTGATTGTAGTTCCAGCTCATCCAGCTTATGAGCACAAGATCCCCACCGCAAGCCAGGTGGTAGAGTAATTAAAAAAAAACACCGGTGGTGAAAAGGAGAGAAGTGGTTTGCCCAAGCTCGTCTAGCAAAGGCCAACCAAAGCATTAGATTTTAACCGTCATAGTAAGTTCCATTGACAACACTCATTTCCCACCTAAGAAGGTCTTGGGTAGACTTAGGGAGATGATTAACAACCCTCCAGCATTGTAATCTATCCAACAGAAGACCATCAACAACCATGGAATCCGCCACAAAATTCCCTTCCCTATAGATGTGGCTTATCTTAACCTCCTTCAGGATGCCCAGGAGACCAAGGATGTCGCTCAAAATAGTGTCCACTTTCCACCCAACCTTAGAGGTACCTTGCACAACCTCAATAATGATTTTGGAGTCCCCCTCAATCTTAAGCTTTCTGCTTCTAGTAGCTATGACAATTTTTAGGTCCTAGAGGAGGGTCATACCTTCATCCTGATTAACAGTTTGGTTAACAAGAGGGCCAGGAAAAGCAGCAATTAATTGCCCTTTATTATCCTAAATAATGCCTCCTCCCACCTGGTTCCCACTATAGATAGCCCCATCAAAATTAAGATTATCCCATTGAGGTTTGGGGGGACCATTTGGTATCCTCTTGATGAGAAGCTTGGTGTTGTCGAATCTATCAAAACCTTTATCAATGCTCCATTTTTTGGATAACCGAAGATCAACATCAGTAGGGGGATGGTTCAGGCTCTTCCATCGAGCAACCGATAAGTTCTCTTGCAGAAGCTTAGAGCCAAGGTGGAAAACATCCATAGGGGATAGCTCGTTATCATAGAATATTTTGTTGTTACGCTCCTTCCAAACACTCTAACAGAAGAGGGGGGAATTTGATGCCAAAGGAGATGGATCAACAAGGGTTGAGAGGGGGGTTTCCAGTCATTGGCCAAATGATGGATATCCCAGTTAGTCACCCAAGAAAGGTTGAGTTTAGGGATGACCAGCTGCCAAACTGTCAGGGAGAAATCAAAGTGCAGGAAGAGATGGTTGATGCTTTCCTCCTCCCTTTTATAGAGGCAACATCTATTGGCCAAGCTAAAGCCCCTTCTGACCAGGTTATCCAAAGTTAGGATTTTTCAATGAAGCACCGCCCACCAAAAGAAGTTCACTTTGGGAATTAGCTAGGAGCTCCACACTTTTTTCCAGTAGGTCGGGTCACCAACCTCCTTGATCAGCGAGTTGTAAGACGATTTGACTGAGAAACCACCATTTTGAGTGTGGGACGAAAGGATTCTATCAGGGAGGTCAAATAACAAAATGCGAGTCCTATGCATCAGATTCATGAGATCAGTGGCCAAGAGAATGAGATCAGGCCTGTCAGCTAGAGGGGGTAGGAGGTCCATTCACTTCCCATTCCAAATGTAGTTTGACACCAAGGTTCCCACCCGAAGTGTGAGGATATTCCTGAGCTGCGAGAACCTAGAGGAGACTAGGATAATGTCATCCAGCTAGACATCCTCCCAAAAATGAATATCCCTACCATTGCCCACTTTCCAAGTGATCCCCTTTTCTAGAGTGCTCCTGCATTTGAGAATACTATTCCAAATCTTGGATCCCTAAGGGTGGCCACGCTCCATATAAAACTTGTAGAAGCGGCCCTTGTCAAGATATTTGGATTCCATAATTTTGCACCAATCGGAAGAACCTAAGACCATAGTCCAAGCCACTTTAGTAATCAAAGCTCTTTTAAGGTTATTAATTTTTCATAATCCAAGACCTCCAAGAGACTTGGACAAGTAGACTTTGTCCCAATAGAGCAGAGGGAGTCTCTTTTTCTCCTCACAACTAGACCAGAGGAAATTGCACTGGATTTTCTCAAGTTTGTCAGCCATGGCTCCTGAAATTTTGAAGATTGAGAGGAAATACACGGGATTCCCTGTAATGAAGTAGAGAGCAATTGTAGCTTTCCACCACTACTAAGGAGTTTACCTTTCCATCCAGCAAGCTTCCTTTAGGTACGCTCGAGGATGGTGTTCCAGAAGTTATATTTAACATCTTTAATCATCAGAGGGAGGGCCAAATAGGTTGTTGGGTGAGAAGCCGACTAGCATCCCAGAATGTGAAGAATTTTCCCTTGAACAACCTGATCCATGTTGAAGAAAAAGATCCTTCTTTTATGATAGTTAATGTGTTTAAAAGATTATGTTATAATGTTTTAGAATCTAAATTTTCCTACTTAAAATGGTTATTTATTACTTAAGAACTTCTTATTCCTATATCTTCCTCTATGGTTTATTGATATATCCTCTTTTATAGTTTTTTATTGCTATATATTTTCTTATTGCTATATTTTTTTATTGTCTCTTTGCTAAAGAAATTTGAATGATGTTTTTTTTAATTTGGTTAGATGGGGTGATAGAAGAAAAATAAATTGGCTAGAGATTATTATAGGTCGTGTGAATAGTTTAAGTCATTCTTATAATATGCTTTGGATTATGTTATGTACATATATTGTATGGGCTTTATAGAAGCCTAGAAATGGGGATATGCATCAAGGTACTAGAAAGAGTGCTTAATAGGTCTTTAAGAAGACTCACATTCCCTTAACCCTATGTACGCTAAACCTTGTACCATCAATCTTGTACCCTAAACCCTATACTCTAAACCATATATCTTACACCATATTGCCTACACCCTATACAAGGCAAGGAGAGGTGACGACCTAGAGAGAGAGAGAGAGAGAGAGAGAGAGAGAGAGAGAGAGAGAGAGAGAGTACTAAGGAGAGAGAGAGAGAGAGAGAGAGAGAGAGAGAGAGAGAGAGAGAGAGAGATTACTAAGGAGAGAGAGAGAGATTACTAAGATTTGACTAAGTTTGAAAATTATGATCTTCACAAACCTAGAATCTAAATTATAACTCCTAGAGATTTGTAACCATTCTCAAACATCCTAACAATATTCTAATGAATTTTTAATAGGGGGAGGATGTTCACTAGGATGTTCAATCAAGCTAGGAAGTTCACACCCCAAATTTAATCTCTCTCATTATATTAGAAAGGAGAAAGTACCCTCTAAAATTAAGAAGACTCAAGCATTCAATGTGTGTAAGGGTTTCTTCTTTGCTAAGAATGAAATAATTGATTGATGTGATTTGGAATGAAGGAATGAAGGAAATAGGATGAGGAATAATGTAATGAGGGTTATTTGTACATGTAGATTGACAATATATTGATAAACATATTTCAAGACTGGATCTAAGAAATAGACACAATAACTAACGTACACACCAAATTTTATCCAAAGTGTAGGGGGTGACTAGACTCGCCCCAAATGGTGGGAGACACCCCTGATCTTGTTGGTCATATTTTTTCTATGAAAATGTATATTGCCTCGGACCTGTGTAGGGTTGCAAAAAGGGTTTTAGCCCTTGATAATTTCTCAGTTTTGTATGCCTAGTTCCCAGCTCCAATGGTCTCTGATTTAAAAATCCCAAGTCTCTATGAAAAATCTGCTTTAAATTGTGAAAACCTTGCTATTCTTGTTGTTTCTTTAAGCCCTAATTTCAAAATTACAACCGTTGGTTGAAAAAAAGTCTTAAATCCTTCATGGTCTGTTATAATTTGTAGTTACCTTTCCGGTCACTTAAAATCCTTATAACCCATGTGCTTTATGTTTCATGTCGAACAGGGCCATCCCTTTTAATTTTTCCTAAGTCTAAGCGGGCGATGAATTAATTTTTTTTATTTCCCTAAGTCCTAGGCCCTGACATATTTTATTACCTTTTGCATATGTCGTGCAAGTTGTTCTTCATCCGACGGCAAGCATATTTCCTTAAAGCAAAGATGAACGAGATCTATCCTTTAAGCCATTAAGCCATGCAACCACGTGTCCAGAGTGGGTCTTGTTATGCGTAAAGGGTAAAGTAAAGTTCAGTTAAGTTGAAGAAGATCTGACGGTTGACTTAATGACTTAAAGAAAAGATGAACAAGATCTAGTGTTTAAGCCATTAAGCCATGCGGCCACGTGTCCTAGGTGGGTTCAGGTCTGTGACAGAGTAAAGAAGATAATGTGCAGACAAGTTAGATTTGATCTAACAGACAACGTGAAGGCTCAATGAAAAGTTGCGCAAGATCTAATGATCAAGGCATTGTGCATGCTTGAAAAATGGATTGCGTAGTCAACACAGGTCAGATGGCCAACAAGATTTCTCAGGACCAAGTAAAATGCCATGCAGATGTTAGTGGGACCAGTGTTGTCGAGTTTTAACTATAGTAAATATCTGCTTATTTGATTATGATTGGACGGCTCGCGTAATGGATCAAAGGAAAAGTGATTGGAATCTGTCCATGAAGGCATTACACCCGATTGACACCTGTCCTCCTATGATCATGGGGCCGGAGTAAGAAAGAGATAAAGGGAGGATAAGTTAGAAAAGATCCGACGGTCGACTTAAAGGCTTAAAGCGGAGATGCAGTTGATCTATTGTTCAAGCCATTAAGCCGTTGTGACATGTGTCTTATCTGAGTTTGTGGGACCTATAGTTTGAAGCCAAGGTTGAGATTAAAGTGCGATATAGTTACTTTTGATCAGACGATTGACTTAATGGCTTGAAGAAAAAGATGAAGGTTTATAGTGTTTAAGCTATTACACCTGCATGCCACCTGTCCAAGATTAGATCTGAAAGCCCAGATGACTTAAATATGATCTACGACTATGTTTTAAAGACAAAGAAAGTTCAAATTTGGGCCGTTGATGCTGATTTATGTGCTTCTTGTGATCGTTATAACCGAATTAAAAAATTTCAAATGCATTCTATAGGGTTTTCAAAGCGGTGGATTATGTCTTATGCTACAGAGTGATAAATAGGTGAATCTGATCTTCTATGCCATGTTTTTTACAGATGTTGGATACATTATGGAGGAAGATTTGTGATTCTGAAGACATTTATTACAGAAATGATCTTCTTAGGGTTTCTTTTATCCTGTAAAACAATATTTAAACCTTTGTCTTATCCTGTTCCGTTCTTCACAGTAAATGAGGACCTTTTTTAGAGTTTTATATTGCAGATTGGATCAGATTTTCAAGAATATGAGCTTTCCCAGAAAGGTAGTTGACTTCCTACAAATCTGAAGGGTTAAATTTCTTGAGATAATTAATGCAGATTAGACATTCCATATGTTTCCTTTTGCAGGGTATGGTTCTTTAGTTTCCCAATAAGTTGGTGGCTAGATCAAATTAACTGGAAGCATGGAATGTTTTACTAGAATGGATGACAAAGATGCTTGATGGTTAAAATTAATTAATGTTCTCTGTCATGTAGTGTTTTAATATTTATAACCCTAACCCTAATTAGATCTGAAGCTTGTTGCAGTCCTTGTTTTTATAAAAGGACTTCCAGGATCATTTTGTAGGTATGGGAATTTTATGCCACAAAAGCTAGTTCTGCATATTTTTGATCAAGTTTATCAGCGGTCTCTTTGGCTCTGATTTCATATGTACTTGATGTTTTGATATCAATATATGTCTTTACTTCCTGTGATTTGAAGGATTTGAATTAATAGTTGTCTCTGTTTCTAGTTTTTGTACTTATTTGGATTGGTTGTTAAGGACATTTCAGTCCATCACTTTGTAAGGAAGAGTGTCTAACTGTTTTAAGGTTTCTTTCAAGGAGAGAATTAAATTCTTAAGATAGTTTCAGTGAGTAGGAGATTGAAATAGATTTGATAAGTACTTCTGCTTCTAGGAAGTGTGAATAGATTATGTAAGGCATAGTCTAATTCAGTATTCAGTACAAGATTTACATTTGACGTGTCTTTGATATTGAAGATCTTTACATATTCAATGACTCCATGCCTATTGGATAAGGCACTGGTCTGATGTGTTAGGTTGTGTGGTTCCCATCAAATTTATATACAAACTGTTGAAAACTACTACATCTTTAGGGCAGTTAATAGGTTAACCTTGCCTCAGTTTGGAACTCAAAAAGAAGAAGGATAAGAATCCTTATTTCACTTGTATTTGCTCTTATCAAATTCATAATTTTTCTTGTGAAGATCTGCATAAAGTTGATTGTTAGCATTTGTACAACTTGTTATCAAATTTTGCAGTAAAAGGTAGGAGTAGATCATTGTGAAAAGTCAATCCACTGCATGATTTACTGGGGAACAGTAAATCAAGTTAGGTACACCTGCCTAAGCCTGTGGAGATCAAAGTGAAGGAGGATTTAATCCTCATTAATTGGACTCATTTCTTGACTTAATCAAAATTTGGGTTTTATTAGAGTCAAGCATTGTTTCTATATAGGATTCTGCAAGAAAAAGTTCCAACAGATCTGACAAAAAGTGATGAAGAGGCAGGGGATCTACAACCAAGTGCTAGACCTTCTTGGAGTTGAATATGTAACTCCATCACCCATGACCTACACATAGAAAACATGGAAAATATTGGGATAAAGGGGCTTGCCTCAATCAAACCCCAATATAGGAATTTTAATCTTAAAATGAAATTGAAATTGCATAAAGGACAAAACATATTGTTAGAGTAGAGGCTTGACAAGATGTTATGCCTTCACAAGTGTCCAATTGGTCATGAATATGCTTGAAATTTGTCTTGATGTAGTCTTGACCTTGGATCTAGGATAAGAAGAACATGAATGAATTCACACATGCTAGGATCTCGACATTACTCCATATCTTCCATGCTTGATGCTTGAATGAACCTAAAATTGATTGCTCCTTGAATGCTTGAGTGTTTGAATTGGATTTCAATATAATGGATGAGTTTGCAATATAATGTATGTTATTGGATGGATCCAAAAATGAGGGAGGTATCCTTGTACTTATAACTCACCTAGCCATTTTGGGGCTCAAATCTTGAAAGAGACTGACATAGAATTAAAAAATTATGCCTAAAATCAAAAGAGCATCCTCCAATTTAAATTTGAGCCCCTTTTTCGTGTAAGGGGCGACTCCCAAGGTAGGGGTGACAAAAATTTCCCCTACATTCCAAGTTGCCCTTTTTAGGACAAAAAGGGCCTAGATTTAGGCTGGGAGTCAATTTTGAGAGAAGGATTCAAAAAATATGCACAAAATTGATGTATGATCAAGCATAATAGGCATGTAAGCCTTGGACACTAAAATAGGTCCTAGCTTAGGATCAAAATTGTAAGTGCTTACAATTTAGGATGGTACATTTAGCCTCCATTTTAGTGAAAGTATGAACTTACTTCATACTCATGATAAAGTAAACCAAAACACAAGAAAAAAAATCCATCAAGGTAAAAGAGACAAGGAAAACACCAAGCCCCCAAGTGACTTAGGTCCTCATCAATCTTAAACAAAGACAAAGGAAACATTCATGAGAGAGAGAGAGAGAGAGAGAGCACGATGGCGGGAATATTTGAAATTTTGGGACCACAACCAACTATATAGAAAGAGTCTTTAGAGAAGGCTTTTAGATTGACATAGTAAAATTTTATCCAGAGTGCCCACAACCAGAGCTTACAATGGTCATTGCACCACATTTTGACCATGGGGATCTTACCATACTGTCACAAAATGAAGTGGGGGGTCTACAAGTGCGCCATGAGGGTCATTGGGTGGCAGTGGAACCAGTTCCAAATACCTTCATTATCAATTTTGGTGATCATTTGGAGGTATCATCTTTTGAAAAATTTACAAAGATCTGCATTTGTTAATTATCTAAATAAGTGATACTGAGATTGGATATTGATTTTCTCTTTTGGGACAGATTGTGAGCAATGGGAGGTACAAAAATGTGGAGCACAAAGGAGTGGTGAATGCAAAGAGAACAACAATGTCAATTTCAATAGTCAAGGGGCTTTCTTGGGATGCTTTGATATTTCCTGCTCCACAACTAGTTGATAAATTCACCCACCACTGTACAGACCCACGTTGTATGGAGAGTTTCTTAGGTGCCTACAAACCATAGAGCTCAGAGGTAAAGATATCTTAGATTTTCTCAAGATACCAAAAGAATAATAATAGATCTAACTTTTTAAAGGGGAATAACTATAGTGCAAACAATGTTATGTAAGTTTCTTGTGTTTTTCTTTAACCAAGTTGATGACCTATCATGAACTTCTAATGTTTTTATGATATCATTTGGATGTAATATAATTTTAAGTGGATCATTCATATTCATGAGAAATGAACTAAGATGAACTATGACACTTAAATATGGACTAATAAGTTTGACAACAAAAAATGATATAATTTAATACATAATAAAAACAACACTTAATATTTTATTGAAAATGTTACAATTAATAACATTTATTTCAACAACACTTATATCTTATATAGGAAATTTTATTACGTCATTTGTTTCAACAACACTTATTTTTATCTTATATTCGAAATATTAACACTCACAATGAAAATCAAATCTTATGTATATGATAAACACCATGAATTTTTTTGCCAACTACATAACTTGCTTAAGTAAATTTAAATTAAGAAGGAATGAATAGATATTTGATTGTAATTTGTTTTAAATGAAAATAATTGTTACTTTTAAGTTCTTTTAAGTTTGGGAGATACAAGCTCTTATAAGTTTTGGGAGATCCATATGGTAAAACCTTACTAGTAAAGATAACTCCTTGTACTTCTCCAAGGCTGATCTACAAAAACATGGCATTTAAAAGACATCGCCTGCTTTAAAAATATTCTTTGTAACCATCATCTTAAATCATGGAGCTCAACGGAGGACATTCAATTCTTAGAGAAGCTCAAGTAGAGAACAATTCATTTACCATTTTTCATATCAAATGAAAATGACTTTCTTGAGAATCTTACTTGGTCTAATGGAACTAAAATAGTAAACTTGACTCCTAAATTTATCTAAGACCATTAATTTCCTCCCAAGGCTTTACCAAAGTAATAAAGGAATCAAACTTAATTGCTCAGATAAGATTTGGTCTAAAAATTTAAAAAAGATTATGGAACAATGTTGGTTACGTGCACCAAGTTGTGGACCAAAAAGGGGGTATAAGTGGACACATTTTTTTCGAAATCGGGTAAACCTGAACTTGAAACAGACGTATGAGGGTCATGCACTCAAAATAAGATGTGTAAAAAGTAAAAATTGTATTACTCTGAATCTAGTTTCTAAAATACTATTTGTTTTAAAAAATCGATAAGATTAAGAGAGTCAAACCTTGCGCGCACGAAAACATGTTCCTGATTTTTTTGGAAAAACATAACATAGTTGTTTCTGTGTGCGGTACAAAAGATATAGTTAGATTTAGTATTTTTTAAATCCCTTTGGTAGGATAATAGGTAAGAGTGAGATCTAGAAGTTGTGTATTTTTTTGTAATTTTCCGATGAGTTATTTTTTTCTGTGATTTTTTGAAGTTATCGCATCTTGAAAATTTGGTACTTGTTCGTGCGCTGGGCATAACTTGCATCAAAATAATCAAAAAATAAATTTTTTTTTAAAGTGTATAGAATAAAGTGTAGAACAATAATATGTAATTTATTTTTAATTTGATTAAGTATATCAAAAAGGTTCAAAAAAATGGTAGACATATGTTTGTGAGGACAATCAAGACACTGGTAAAGAAAATTAAAGTTTACTATGCTAATGTTGTCCAAAAATAGAAAAATTTATGTGGTTAGAAAGCTAAGAAGACGTATGAGATTATGGTGAAAATTATAGAGCTAACTTGCTGACAAATTAGTAACTTGATGAAGATAAAGTCAAGAATTCATCTTACAAGATGAAAAAATGTCTAAAAGAACAAAATGGAGGGAAAATGATCCTCCAAGCCTTTGGGTCTTTTTCCAAGGCACTTCCCAAGCAATAACCCGACCGGGTTTCTAAATTTCAAATAACTCGATCAGGTTCTGAAAAGAAAAAAGTATTTCAAAACCCGATCGGGTTTTGAAGAAGTAAAAATTATGCATTTTATTCTCCATAACCCGATCGGGTTTTGAAGAAACTAAAATAGGCTTTGCTTTGGAAGCCATAGCTTCCACATACGGAGTCTGATTGACTCCGTTCAAAAAACGTAGGAAAGATCTTGAGATGATCTAACACATGATTAACCTACAATCATTTTTAGGCATCAAAATTTTTTCTGCCATCCATTTGAATCAAGTAAGGTATAAAATAGGTACTCATTATTGCCCATACATGCAATGTATAGGAAAATCAGTATGCTCTCTCTCTATAGAGAGAGAGAGAGAGGAGTGGGAGATAATATGATAAGGACCGGGAGAGAGAGAGAGAGAGAGAGAGAGAGAGAGAGAGAGAGAGCATACTGATTTCCCTATACGTTGTATGTATGGGCAATAATGAGTACCTATCTTATACCTTACTTTATTCAAATGGATGGCATAAAAAATGTTGAGGACTAAAGATGATCGTAGGTTAATCATGTGTTAGATTGTCTCGAGATCTTTCCTACATTTTTTGAATGAAGTCAATCAGATTTTGTATGTGGAAGTTATGGCTTCCAGAGCAAAGCCTATTTTAATTTCTTCATAACCCGATCAGGTCATGGAGAATAAATGCATAATTTTTACTTCTTCAAAACCCGACCGGGTTTTGAAGTACTTTTTGATTTTCAGAAGCCGACCGGGTTATTTGAAATTCAGAAACCCGATCGGGTTCTGATACAGATTGAGTTTTTTATAATATTTTCTAGGCTTGGTTACCAATCCTAGAACAATTTCAAATTTTCAATAACCCAATCAAGTTATATGAAATTTGAAATTTTTTTAAAAATGTGTCCACTTTTTTGGTTCACAACTTGGTGCACATACCCTATTTTAGAACTCAACTTTTTCTACTTAAAATGATTATTACTTGTTTATTATTTAACAACTTTGCATTACTATATCTTCTTCTATCGTTTCATGTTTTTTTTTCAAAGAACATGAAAATATCAACCATTTTGAAAACATTAAGGAACATTTTTTTAGAACCCACCTTTTCTTACTATAAATCGATATAATTTAATAACTTCTTATTGTTATATATTTTTCTTGTTAGGAAATAAGGTTTACATTCAATAATATAATTAGTTTGTAATTATGTTAGTTACTTGGTTGGGAAGTTGTTCCTATAAGTTAGTTTTGTACATGAAAAATAAGATTTTATAAAGCCATTTAAAAACAATGTAAAATGAATCTTTTATTGAATATCAATTTTAGTTTTATTATTTTTCTACAATGGTTTGATCTTTAAATTGCAATATGTTCATTATTCCAACATTGGTATTAAATGATGAAGAAGATGAAGACAAAGAGGAGGTGGAAGATGAAGAGATTGGTGATCCAGAGGAGGAGTCTTTTGAGGAGGAACCAGAGGACAACGACTCTCCAACTTTGGGGGACAACTCCAAATCTAGTTCTGGAGCAACCACTAAGAACGATGCCACTTCTCCCTCTATGTGACCACATGAGCGAAGTCCATTGGGGGATATATGCTATTTTGGCATTTTGCATTTTGATTTTGTTTCGTTATGCTATCATTGATTTTTGACCTACTGCACTACTTTTCTCTGGTTTGAGCCTAGGTGCTTTGTTTTGGGTTCACAATTCTCTCGGTAGAATTGGGTTATGAACCAACAACTCTTCTGTATGCTTACCTCTGTTTTAAGTTTATGTACTAATACAAATCTCGGCTTCAGCCCCTTAATGATAAAAAACAAACATTGGTATTAAAGAATTTTGAACAATAGACCATGGAGAAGAAAACCAATGATTTAAATGTGTTGCATGAACTATTGTGAAAAAATATGTGCCACACATTGCACCAAAGATCTAGTTTTTGTGAAGACTTTATTAGTAATTTGTGGGTTCTCTCGTAAAGATATTGAATATAATTTTCATTGACTTATGTTTCATTGTTTAATGTTGCACACAAAGGAGGAGAAAGCTGTGAAAATAGAAGGGAACATGTAGAGAGTCGGGTAAGAAATAATTTTTTTAAATTTTTTTTTTGAAATGATATCTGAAGACATTATTGAGAAAAGATTTCAAAAAGAAAAATTCAAAGCAAATATATTTACTATTTCAATAATATGAACGCTTAATAAGGAAAATCATTCTTTTTGAAATAGCTTGTGAGGTTTATTTTATAGAGATATAAGAAATTTGGAATTGGATACCTTCAATTTTAAATGATGTCCAATTATAATGATCTAAGAAGTTTTCCAAGTTGGCTGGTAAAAACTAGTAACAATTTAATGTAAAGATATTTCCACAATCCATCATTTAGAGAGAAATATTTTTCTAGATTCCATTGTGTACAATATTTTTGCATCATAATATTGTACACAATCCTATTAAAAAACTCTCTCTAATAACAATTTGGGGATATCTATCATCTAGAGCTAGCTTCTCCTTTAGGGATGATTTATTGCATGAGAAGCAAAGTAGTTTTATTTTTTGAATCCCTCTTCATGGAGAAAATGGAGGATTTTGCAGATAACTGAGTTTGTCTCCATCTAGAGAGCAACTATTTCATTTGCAAATAATTCAGTTTGTCTCGATTTGCCTGTCAGTTTACTACAGATGTGTTACTATGGATGATAGAATTTGTCTTAATTTATAGGAGTGGTATGCTTGTGTATAATGGAGTATGTCTTGATTCATAGGTATTTTTGGATAATTAGTATTTATCTAGACTAGAAAGTTTAGGAAGTTTAAGCAAATGCTGATATAAAGCCATTTAGAAAGCAATGTAAAATGAATCTTTTACTAAATGTATAACTTAAAATATCAATTATGGATGATGAAGTCTACATAACTTATCCCTTAATGAAATTTGAATTTGTGACCTTTCTTTCAAGAGCACAAATTCTCAACTACTAAGCCAACTCAAACCATGCACTTTAAATTTAATTTCTTATTACAACAACTTAAAATACAGAATATATCATTCTAAAATACTATTTTATTTGATCTAAAACTAATAGAATAATATAATTAAAATAATTGAGAGTTGCGTGCCAATAATTGAGAGTTGAAATGACATGAGTAGATCCCGACAAATTACACCACATCATGACCGAGACAAGTGTAGATGAGTAATTTTCAGTCTAAACACAATGACTTTAATCATCCTTATCTCTGCTTATGCTACGCATGCAATGACCTCATTTCATACACCTTCACCGTTGCAGTCATGAATGATGTTCAGAAATAATTATAAATTATCTTTCTACTGAACATTTTACTTTTAAAAATTGCAGTATGAGTGTTTTTACATACATAATTAATTTTGTGATTTTACATAGTTTAATAACTTAAAAAATATATTGAATTCCTGTTATTCTAAAGAAACAATTCCATAATAATAACTAAATTAAAAAATATATATTTTTCAGTTATTAAGAAATTATATTTTTGATAGTTATTTACTTTATTTTAAAGCAATATGATTGAAGATTAAATCAGAATATTTTTAATTTATTATTATTATTAAGTTATTAGATTCGAACATGCTCACAACGGCTATTGTAGACTTCTGCCTTCTACTCTCCATACTCTTATAAGAGATCCACACCATATTAAAAAATCAAATATAAGATGATATAAATATAAGATCATACTTGGTGGCAAGAGGAATCACAGAAGTCCTCCAAACAGTAGTAAAAGCTTACCAGTCTCACTTGTGAAGCTTACCAGTCTCACTTGTGAATAGATTGCTATATGATAATATGGCTGTTGTGGCGCTTGAATCAAACATGAATCTTGCTAATGACCATGATCCCATGAAGGGTGTCAAAGATCTGTTGGACACAGGCTTTATGAATTCAGTGCCTGATAAGTATGTCTTT